>CAWUFW010033386.1:0-12419 GCA_963921515.1 Calotriton arnoldi | reverse complement strand
CCGATCTGCTGATGCGTGCAGAGACGATGCGACCAACTTCTGCATGCTAGGCCGCCGATGCGATGACTCCTTGCTGCGAGGGAGGAGGCGATGCGACGATCCTGTTGCGTGTGCGATCAGGTTGTGATGCGATGGCGCTCCGCGAGGGAGCGACAATTTCAGCACTCTCTTCTCTGTAGTAGAACTAGAGGCCCTGGAACTCACAGGAGCCTCACCTGCAGATAGAAATCCTCGCTGGGAGGAATCAGGAGGCTGGTGGTGAAGTCTGATGTGCCTGAGACTTCAACAGGAGGCTAGCTCTCTCCTAGCCCTTGGGTGATTGAGAGAACCTTTTCCCTCTTCTTTCAAGTCCAATGGTAACCACTGCAGGCTAACCCTAGAAATAGCAGACAGCACAGGGGCAGTAACAACTCCTTCAGCTTCAGGCCAACCCAAGAAATAGCACGATGGCACAAGGGCAGTCACACTCCTTCAGCTTCAGGCCAACCCAAGAAATAGCAGTCTGCACAAGGGCAGTACAAAACTCCTTCAGCTTCTCTGGTTTCTGTCCTTGGCAGGACACCCAACTTATAGTGCACAAGAACACACATTTCAAAAAGAAATGACACTTAAAACAAACTCAGAAACAATAATCCCTTTCCATGTGACTATCTAAAATGCAGAGCTTTGTAGTGCAGCCAGTTGTCGCTGTGGTACTGCGCAAACGCAAGTCCTAATCCCACCGCTAATCACCAATGTTAGAAATGGGATTTCTGGTTGGCTAAGGCTTGCGCCAAAGCCAAGCAAAAACCACCACTCTAGTCAGGGCAAGAGAGTTACACACCCAAGATAACCCCTGCTCACCCCCTTGGTAGCTTGGCACGAGCAGTCAGGCTTATCCCGGAGGCAATGTGTAAAGCGTTTGCGCACGCACACACAGCAACAACATACTAGGCACACCACAAAAAGGAACTCCACACAAGGGTATATCAAAAATAGCCTTTGTATTCTCATAATACATTAGAATAGTATTCACATACAATACACATGGTGCCAACTGGCACTGGGACAATATCTACAAGGGATTATTTACACCTGACAGGGCCACGTGGACCACTGTCAGAACCATCACTAGTAAAGGTAATAGATGTAGAACATATCATAAATGTAGGACATATCAGAAACGTACAACCAGTAATCACTGGTAACCACTGTACTCAGCATCAGCCTGTAACATAAACCACAGTATCACATTAGGCGCAAAAGTCATTATACGCCAACCTCACCAGCATAAATACATTATGCAATCATCTCATAAGTCTAAACCTATTAGACACTAACATCCTAAGCATAAATCACTTTAGGCATAACCCACAGTAGAGAATAACTCACAACCTAAACGCATTAGGAAATAATAACCTCACAAGCATAAACACACTATGCAAAACCTCATAATCATAGAAATACCTTTAGAGGTATAAACAGGGTGCGTAAATCATAGTAAATGCATCACATTTCCTAGCACCACATTTTAGGACAGAAATCACATTAGCACATACCCTCACAGTAGAAACCATAGCAGAGGCATAAATCACATTAGGGCCTGGCGCCCTACAAACCTAACAGTCCCCCTGGCCACTGGCCATCTCAAAAAGGGGCTCAAATGCCCTATGTCCAAAAGTCAGGGCGCGCTGCCTAGCAGCTGAATCCAAGGGCGCCATTGCGCAAACCTAAACGTAGCAGCTGGCACTAAGTGCTGCGCAGCTGTGAAAGAAAAGTACTGGGGCAGGGGAGTGCATCTCACTCCTAACTTCAAACATGCCCCCCAAGGAATGAGTAACCTAAACGGTGCAGCTGCCCACTACTTGCTGGGCAGCTGGAAATGTTAAAATGAGGCATGGGCTCTCAATGGCCCTTGAAACAAATGTGCCCCCTTCGTTGGAGCCACATGGGGCTCTGAACACAAATAGCCAAACGTTGGAGCCACACGGGGCTCAGTAAACAGATCATGCCCCCAAACACTGTGGCCGTCAGGGGCCCCTAAACTCTTGGGCCCTCGTTGGAGCGCGCTGGCTCCTAAAACCATTGTGCCACGTTGGAGCGGCCCGCAACGGCGGGTCCGCTCAGAGAAATGAGGCTGGTACTTGTGCCTCGCACCCACCAGGGACAACGGGGGAGCCCCACTCACCGGGTTCTCGCTGGGGACTCCTCCGGTCCGGCGATCTCTGCCTCCTCATGGACGGCACTGGCGCGGGGCGTCCCTCGCTCACGGGAGCCCCGCGCTGCTCTCGGCGGCCTCTTCACTTCACATGTGGTGGGGGCAGGCACCGGCAATGTGCCTCGAGCCCCCTCCGCCTTCCACCTTCACTTGCTGGCACCCGCGGGGTTCTCCCTCAGCCATGGGAGCCCCGCACAGGCAGGCGCCATCTTCCTCACCCCGGGCGGCGTCTCTGGCGGTGGCGGTGTGCGCAGGACTTCCTCCCAGGAAACGGAAGTCCCACCCCACATCAGGCATCGCGCTGCCTGACTTCCTTTGCGGCGATCGGGCCGCAGCGGTGATTTCTTCTCAGCGGCAATGAGGGGTAGGCTCCCTCGTAATTAAAAAATATGAAGCAGGGTGGGCTCCTGCTATGAAAATAGGCAAAGTCGCGGGGTGGGCACCCGCGCACTAATTAAAATGAAGACGCAGGGTGGGCACCTGCTCCATTAAATAAAAACAAGTTGGGTGGGCACCCGTAAGGCCAGCAATCTCGGGGGAATCCCTACGCTGGGGATTCTCTCATGGCGAAAGGCAGCTCGGCGCTGCGAAGCCCACGCTTTCCATCAGCTGAGCAAATTAAAAGACAGCGCTGGTGCTAAAAGGTTGCCTAAAGTCCTGGAATAAAAAAAATAAAGCAAAAGGTCCCAGAAGTCTTCCAGGCATCAAGGGCAAGGCAGGGCCCAGGGCTAAAAGAAATTAAGCAAAAGGTTCCAGGGCATAGCTGGGCCCAGGGAGGCAGCCCTCCTGGCAAGTCCTCCTGGGCCCCAGCAGCAGCACGCCCTGCAGGAATCAGGATCCAAAAGCAAGAACACTTTCATGGGGTCACAGCCCCTTCTTTTATACACATATTTCCCTTTGTGTCACAGCACAGGGCTTGGGGATACCAGTCAGAACTGGTATCAGGGGGATTTGGAGCACTTTGTTTTGCTCAGCGCCTTTCTCCTTTCAGAGTGTAGGCTAGGGACATCAGACGCACCACAGGAGGTGGAGCCAGCATTGTAGAGGGAAGGCACAGCCCTACTCAGGTCCCAGGTGCAACTCCTCCCACCCATCTACATGGAGATCTCTCCATTCAGCCCTGCGCTGACTCACCCTGCCCCTCCTGGAGCCACACACACCTCCCAGCCCCTGTCACTCACAAGCCAGACATGCAATTCACATCAGGCAGGCAGACACAGAGCACACAGAAATGCCAACTTCTAGAAGTGGCATTTCCCTACCAGTCACCATAAATCTGCGCACACCATTGCGCAGCATTTATTCTCACGAATTCAGACATACTAGACTTGACCATGCTGCACCTCTCATAACAGGAATTACCACTGACACACTCATCCTCAATGCATTCCTATGGGAGGGCAGGCCAGTCTCACCACACGCACACAGCGCGCACGCACTTTACACTGGACCACAGTGCTAAAGTGCCCAGAGACTTAAAACTACTAACACCAAGTTACATATAAGGCAAAAAGTTCAGGGGTGAACCTGCCAAAAAGGGCCAAGTCCAACAATGCTTGTTTTAAAAGACCACATCCCTGAACACAGACAAAGCAGTGGTACACATTAAAACAAATAACATAAGAAAAACAGCTGATAAGACATTTGACATTTTCCAGTTATTTAAAAAAAATGCACTGGATATTCTTTCTTTTTCTATTTAAGAGTTCAGAGGCAGTCCAGGCTCCTCTTGCAGGCCCCAGTGCAGGGAAAAGAGCAGAGCTGTAAAGGAGGGGCTGGGGACCTCAGAACAATTTCCAGGAGAGGCTGCTGTGGCTGGGTCAGCTGTGGGTACATAGACCAGCAGCCGCCGTCCTCCTATTTTCCAGTTCTGGCTGGGTGGAGAGCAGATTTGCAGCAAGCCACGAATACCTTACCTTTGCCCTTTTCTTCTTTTCCAGGTGCTGTCGATCAGTCTGCGTGAGCCCAAAAATAAAGGGCAGAGGAGGTCGAGGGCGGGGCCACCAGAGCATCCTGATGTGACCATTGAAATGGTCACAGTGGGGGCAGGCGGGTAGCGTCCTCACTAAATGAGGCGTGAATCACGGCGGCAGCAGGGCCATCAGAGGTAGCAGTTTTCACGCTAACCTAAGACTGATGGCCCTTTCAGTGTTGCTTTGCAGCCCCTAGATAGAGGGGGTGGAGGTAGGTCGTGGGCACTGCAGAGGCCTTCCTTGATGTGCACCACACATGCAGAATGAAAAAGTTATAATTTTTAAGTAGGAGTACTGTTGCCATCCCGGGATGCTTTTTTAAAACAAAGAAGTAGGGGATCGGACTGAAATCATTTTTGAAAGTAGGGGCACGCCGTGCCCTTCCGATCCCGCCCACTTCTACCACTGGCCTACAGGGCAGCGCTAGAGGGGCTGCTCTGACAGTCAGGGTGTAGGTGGTTTCTAGACTAGCGCCTAGATCTGTGCTTGTCCAGTAGGCACTAGGGTCGGCCTACAGGGCAGTGCTAGAGGGGCTGCCCTGATAGTCAGGGTGTGGGATTGTTTCTAGACTAGCGCCTAGATCTGTGCTTGTACAGTAGGCGCTAGGGTAAGCCTACAGGGCAGTGCTAGAGGGGCTGCCGTGCTGGCCTGCTGAACGGGATAAATGCCTCCCACACCAAAAGGGTAAGACACGAAGAGGAAGAAGTGGAGCCAATATCCACTAACTCCTCAAGGTACCCTAAGATTGAAGTTTCTGAGGCTTCAGAAGAAGGAGACCTGCGTCAAGGCACACACGGTCCGATTCACAAAAGTAAACTGAGACGAAAGTCTAACTTTATGACTTTTGGCATTCACAAAGGGCATTTACTACCCGTAAATGCCCTTTGTGAATACTGAAAGTCATAAAGAGACTTTCGTCTCATTTTACCTTTGTGAGTCGGGCCCACAGTCTCCACCAGCAGAGAATCATTCAGAATAAGAACCAGGTGGAGGCGTTGGTATTCCAGCAATTTCTGTGATACCGACCACTGGACTGTGAATACCTGTTCACCAAGATAGTGAAAACTCGTGGAGAGCTGAACCCAACCTGCCAAAGCCAAGAGCACGGACGGGAGGCGGTAGTGTGGTACAAGGAAGATCTGCCTCCAAGAACAAACCAGCTTCATCAGAACCAGAACCACGTCTGAGGAAGGCGGCCAAAGACTACGATCCCCCAAAAGAGACACTTGACAACTAGAAAAAGACCGGAGACGGTAAGGGAAGTTAGTGAGGGAGAAGAACCAGAACAGGCTGATCAGCCTGACATTGGAGATGAAAGCCTAGATTTGACTACTTCCAAACAACCCATGGGAGAAAGAACGGTCACTCGAAAGTATTCAGACCCGGATTGGACACACCTTGCAAAATCCACTTTCAGTCTGATGGTTGCCTGACTGACATTAATGAACCTCCCTGAGGCGCAGAGCAGTTACGCAAAGAGCTCGTCTATGTCAATTGATGACAAACCTTGGATCAGATGGTCAGAGAGTCAGGGTAACGATCAGAGGATGCCAGAGCCTAAGGCCTCCAGCTGACGCAGAACACAAATCCCTGTAATGTTTTTAGATACCATAGTAGCTGTAGAATAAAGCTGGCCTCCCGATCTGTGACTGGGGGTGAGTGTCTATTTCTATTTCTATTTGAGAGATTTATAGAGCGCAACAGCTGCCCCGGCCAAGAGGCGTCCCGGCGCTAAACAACAAATTAGGAGACCACAGCGCAAAGAGGGAGCCAGGAGACCTACACAGTGGGAAAGAGAAAGTTTTAATAGCTTTCCTAAATTTGGCAAAATTACTGAGACCACCAATATAGGGGGGCAAAGAATTCCAAAGAATAGCTGCTCTATACCGGAAGGAACGCCCACCGGCCCGGGTCCTCCTGACCCGAGGAACCACTAGTAGATGTTGGACCATAGAGCGAAGCTGACGGGAGGGGACATAAAAGGATAGCAGATCCTTCAAAATGCTAGGGGAGGCGGCCTTCGAGATTTTAAAGGCAAAACAGAGAGCCTTGAACTCGATCCGTTGAGCTACAGGCAGCCAATGGAGGCGGCGAATTGAATTGGCAACTGAGCAGACTCTACGCAGACCCAGAAGAGATCTTGCCGCAGCGTTCTGAACTCTCTGTAACCTGAGTACCTCCGCCTTGTTAGCCCCCAGATACAGGGAGTTCGCATAATCAAGCCTCGATATAATCAGGGCCTGGATAATAATCTGTCTGGTCGGGGCATCAAAGAAGCCCAGAATAGGTTTGAGTCCGCGCAGCAAACCAAAGTAGGTACCTGCCACCTTCTTCGTTTGGGTCTGGAAATTAAGAGAGGCATCCATCCAAATCCCCAAATTCTTCACCACCTGTTTAGGGGAGGGGCGGTGCCTAAATTCATGGGCCACCAATACTCATTCCATAACCCATGATCCCTACCCACCAACAACACCTCTGACTTGTTAGCATTCAGCTGGAGGCAGTTAGCTGTCATCCACCCGGCAACTGCAGCAAGATCGTCTTGAAACTTACAGGCGTCGTGCTTAGCGTTGCTCGAGAGGGCTACCACCAGCTGCATGTCATCGGCGTAGAAGACCAAAGAGTAGAGGGCTCAATGAAGAGCCCTGTGGTACCCCGTACTTGATAGAGAAGGTGGACGATGTAAAAGGAGGAGCAATCACCTGAAAAATCCTGTCGGACAGAAATGACGCCAGCCACTTCAGAGCAAGGCCACCAATGCCAGCCTCTTCCAGACGACGCAACAGGACAGCATGGGACACAGTGTCGAAAGCGGCACTGAGATCCAAAAGGATCAGTGCCGATGTCTGTCCTGCGTCCATGGCTGTCCAGAGATGTTCTGTCACCGCCAGGAGCGCTGACCCAGTGCTATGTCCGGGGCGGAAGCCATTTTGCGAGGGGTCAAGAATATCGTTGGTGGTCAAATGGTCTGAAAGGATGGAATTAATATATGCCTCTGTGATCTTAGCAGGCCATGGAAGTAGTGAGATTGGCCTAAAATTTTCTGGCTTTTTTGGGTCCGATGAAGGTTTTTTAAGCAATGGTATCACCCTAGCCTGTTTCCATGCTGTGGGCACAACAGCTGGGCTTAGCGATTTATTAATCACTTGACCTAGGAGAGGAGATATAGAGGGTAAAATTTTCCTAAAATGGTCAGGTTTCAGTGGATCGGCCGGTGAGCCCGATTTAATTTTAGTACAGAGGGCAAGTAGGCGGTCCAACTGAATCTGAGGGAAAGCCTCTAAAGTGGTAGTTGTATCCTTAATAGGTGTAGCAGGGCGGCCGGATTGGGTCGCAGGAAAACATTTATAAATGTATTCTACCTTTTTCAGAAAAAATAAGGCAAGCTCCTCGCATTGTTTGTCCGAGGTAATCAGTGGGCCAGCGCTCCCCCTCTGAGTTTTAAGACTTGAGACAATAGAAAAAATACTCTTTGCAGGGTTGGTGCTAGTCCCAATTTCTTTGGCATAGAAAGCAGCTCGCTCTATATGAATAGCCTTGTGATAAAGCTTTACAGCATCCCCATAGAGAACTTTAGATAACGGGTCAAAGTCCCTTCTCCAAAATCTTTCATATTTTTTGCAAGTTTTCCGCAGCGCAGCTAATTTATCGTTGTACCACGGATTCGATTTGGAGGTGCGGTTCAGGGACCATTTAGCTGGAATCAGCTTATCCAGCGGTTGTTGGATCCAATCTGAAAAGGCCGAATTGGCCTTGTCAGGATCCATTGGTAACACTGGAGCTGTAGCGGATAGCTGAGCTTGAAATTGATCCCAATTTAGTTTAAGGGACCGAAGGTTATTTACTTGGCGCACAGGCACAGTGTCCTGAATAGACAAGGAAATTAAGAAATGGTCAGACCAACCCACAGGAACCGGCGGTTGGACCGTGAGGGACAAAATGTTAGTAAAAACAGGGTCAAGCAGATGACCAGCTGAGTGCGTAGGGCCAAAAACACGCTGGACGAGCTGACAGGCCACCAATTCCGCCACTAGGTTAGCCACCTCCGCATCACAGTGGTTATCGAAATGAAAATTCAAGTCTCCTAAGACTGTAAAATTAGGGGTATTAACTGCCAGAGTACTGACAGTTTCGACAAAGGCTTCCCTAAAAGCCTTAGATGGACCTGGAGGACGATATACCAGTAGACCCGTCATAGTATAATTGGGATTAAAAGCAATTTTAAAACAAGCACATTCACAGTCCACAATGGGCTGTTTGATAAAGGTACAGAGATAACCGGTTTTAACAATAACCGCAATACCCCCACCTCTCGTTTCTCTGTTCAAAATGTGAATGACATAACCCTCCGGGAGTGCTAACCCCGGGATTGCCACTGAATCCTCAGTCAGAAACAGGGTATCTGGAGATTCCGTTTCCAAAAGGTCATAAACATCAACCCAATGTTTGGCCAGAGAACGACAATTAAGAAGGAAAATGGTCGTAGATTTGCCTGGAGGAGAGGGACGGGCATGTGGAGCTACTGGGGTAAATGATGAAAAGCCACAACCTCTGCAGCTAAAAGGACCCTCTAAACCATCGAGATCATGGGCCTGACACCCAGCAAACGGCGTCCTAAGTGCTAACAACTCATTCTGGGCATAAGTATGTTGTAATTTTGTAGGTTTAGCGACATGTCTAGCGTCGGCCTGGCGCGGACGGGCGCGGACGGGCGCAGACGGGCTTGCCTTTGGCACGCCCGCTGCGCGGCCGGGCTGACATGTGCTTTAAATATGCCCCCGGTAGCGGAAATAGAAAGAGCAGGGCGGAGCCACGTCCCTCCACACAAACAGCACAAGCTGCGGTGGACCGGGGACTGGCTCGAGTGCAAATGTGCAAAAGTAAGTAAAACAGGATTCAAAGCCCGTAATTAAAAAATATCTTAAAAGTGTCCCTTTACACAATGCAAGCGCTGGCAGGCAAGCACGCTGTCTCTGAAAAGTTTCAGCGCTCCATCCATCATCTCCTTGTGTTTGCTTTTGCTTTGTTCGCCCTAAGTTGGCAGGGTATGCCCAGACGTGGGTCCCTTGCTTTTTTGTTTTTGTGTGGAGTTTTATATAGCGCGAACTAGACCATAAGGAATCAGAACACTTTACATGAGCACCAGTTATGTTACAGTCGGACACACTCATTTTGGTTAGGCACGGGGAGATTAAGTGATTTGCCCAGAATCACAAAATGTTGAGCGTCCCTGCCGAGACTTGAACCTGGTTCCCCAGCTCTGAGGTCGACCGCCCTAGCCGTTAGGCCTCATTCTCTCCCCATCACTTTGCCACTAGATTCAAGTTAAGATGGTCTAAGGCTGTTCAGGTTAAAATGGTCTAAACATGACACTATTGTTTTAACTGGGTGCCGACACTATCAAAAATAAAAGATAGGTGTGACCGGTGTCCGTAACTCAATTGTGACCATGGGAGAGTACACTTGACCTCCTTTGTATAACGGGGCTTTAGATTTTAGGGTTCTACATTGATATCACTTTATTTGATACACTTTTTCTTTCACCTCACACATGATTGGGAGTTAGGTTATGTTCCTTTATGTCAAGAAAGTGCCAATGATGACAGACTGAGCTAATGGGTGAGCACCTACCAGTAGCTCCATTGGGGTTGCTTACGTGAGGCACTTCCTGACTCACTTCACACTTTTTTAGACCCACTTAGCTCTCAGAGAATTGTGGGCTCCCGGCCTGAATTGGTTTGTTTGATTTTCTAAATTTAATGACACTTATGGGTAGGTATGACTAGATAGTCAACCCTCTTTCACCGAAAAAGAACGGGTGCGACGCCCTTTTGAAAATTAGACTTATATGTGTAAGCATGTAACCAGGCTTTTGTTTTTGAGATTTATGAGTGGAGGGCTTCCTGGTTCATTTTCCCTCTTATGCTCCCCTTCGTGAGATGACTGTATTCAAGCTAGCCTGGCTGATGAGTGGTTAAACCCCAAAACTGGTCCCAGGATGCTGGTTTCCAGTCCAGGGAAGACATGGCTTGGCAGTTCGGGCTGGACTGTTCCCATGAGGCACAGGGTCAAGACTGATTTGCATATAGCGGGGTCTGAACTGGGGTGGCGAAGTGAGCTAAAGAATGATGATGGATTCAACCCAGATCTGTAACTGGGGGGGGTGGGGGGAGTGTCTGAAAAGTTTCAGCGCTCCGTTTCAGCTAACACGGAGCAGCAACGCTGCAAATTCTTGGTTTTAGCTTTGGCAGTTGCCATTTCTGCCTCTGTAATTGGATGGCTGTTTGATGTCCATCTATTGGGAGGTGAATCCCCTCGAATTCTGGCAAACACCACAGTGAAGCTCCTTGTCAGTAAACCAGTACACGAAAATAAGGTTCCACACAATCTACAGCATGAGAGGGTTTATAGTTACGTCTATTTTTAAATGTTATCTGAATAAGTGAAAGGTATGCAAGTAGAAAACTGTTCTGTGTGTTCTTACTTTCCAGCGTCTGTGGCTGAAGGGGCTGCATATTTTTATTTACTCTCCTGTCCTAGCCATTTTCATGCTCTATTTTCCTAAATCTCTTCTATCAACAAAATTCTACTAAGCAAGCTGTTTTATTCTGATTAGGATAAGGTGCTAGAAGATGTGGCAATTGTGAATGCTGCAAATGTGCATTTGTGGGCTACTAAACAAGTTCTTCTTCTTACAAGACCTTTAAGTCAAGGGAGCAGAGCAGGGTCTTCCCCCAAACTTTTTGCCTTCCTCCCCCATTTTTGCTGATCTCATGTTTGCTGACCTTAGGACTCTGGGGCATATTAACAAAAAAGTGGCGAAGCGTGTCGTTAAACCAAGCAGGCTAACGCCACGCTCTGTCACTTTAGAAACGCAGGGCCGCACCATATTTACAAGAATTTGGTGCAGCCCTGCGTTTCCCCTTGCGCTGGCGCTAAGTTTAGCTGCCTAGCGTCAACGCAGGCACCCTTGCACCATAATGCAAGGGTGCTTGTGTTGAGGAGAAGATTGTTTATGTGCAGGAAGGTCCCGCTTCCTGCACATAAACAATCTTTAAATGCTGTTTTGTAACTTCTATGTCGGCAGCTTAATGCAGCACACATAGAAGGTACAAAATGCCTTTTTTTAAATGATTGTTTATGTGCAGGATGGGACACCTTACTGCACATAAACAATCATTGACGTTTTGCGGTTTCTATGTTTGCTGTACAACGTAGCACACATGGAAACAGCAAAAACAAGGAGAAATAAAGCGTTTCTTCTCGTTTCACCTGTTTAAGACCAGGCTTTCTTCAAGATGGTGGGGACTGAGTTGTGCTTCACCTCGCCTCACACGTGCACCAGCCAATGACATCACCATAACTATAAAATCAGCAGGCAAGGGAGGGGCTATTGTCATTATGGATACTGTGAACTATGACACCGAATGTCAGAGACAACTGTCCGACCGACATTACTACACACCCATACCACAGGGCTCTTCCCCAGACTAACTACCACCCTTAAATCCATGGTCCACTTTGCCACAGCACAGGGATGACTGACCAAAAACGAGGCGGACTTCTTGATCAACAGCGACCCCAAGATCCCTTACTTCTACACCCTCCCTAAGATACACAAAGGTACTACACGGTCACCGGGGAGACCCATGTGAGAAGTTGGCCTGGCATATGCTGTCCACTAATTATAGTGGGCACCTTGCACCAGTCCAAATCGACTCTTATGGTAGGTAGGTTAAAGACAACCTTATTGAAAGCTATCCTAGTGGTAGCTATGGAGAGCAGCCTTCAGGCTAAGTCTTGAAGGAATGTAAAGCAGCTTGTTTTACCAGTCTATAATCTCTTGAGTGACCAAATGAAAGAGGACCACACCAGGTATATATTCAAAATATATGTATTTATTGCTAAACACACCCCTCTAGTCTCTTTATGTGACTAGAGTTCGAAGTACATAAGTTATAAGCAAGTTATTACAGTAAACAGCACAAATACACGTTTGAGCCCTAGGGGCGTACCAAACCATATACCAATAAAGTGGTATAAGAACCACGACTGAGCTAGACACAAGGCCTAGAGCCTGTAGAAATGCTTGGACCACAAGGAACCACCCAAGGTAGTGACACAGGGGACCCACGGGGGACGCGTGCAGTGTGAGAACACAGCGGCGAGCCGCCGTTGACTTCTATGGGGAATGTCGCGGTTGGAGTTTTAAAGAAAAAGGACACTTAGAGGAGGACTTGGAGCAAACC
>CAWUFW010033385.1:0-12420 GCA_963921515.1 Calotriton arnoldi | reverse complement strand
CCTGTGACTTAGAGTGTGGGTAAGCACGCCCTTAGGTGTTACAGGGTGGTTCCTCCATGACTTAGTGTGAGGGTAGACTGCTCTATGGATGTAAGAGGGTGGTTCATCTGTGCCTTAAAGTGTGGGTAAGCAACACTTTCAGGTGTAAGAGGTCGGTTTCTCATGACAGAGAGTGGGTAAGCAGCTCCTGGGAGTGTACGAGGGTGGTTCCTCTGTGATTTAGAGTATGGGTAGGCAGCTCCCTGGGGTTTGGAAGGGCAGTTCCTGTGTGACTTAAAGTGTGGGTAGGCAGCCCCCTCAGCTGTGGGAGGGTAGTTCCCCTGTAATTTAAAGTGTGGGTAGCGTGCTTCCTGAGCTGTGGGACGATAAGTCCCCTGTGACTCAAAGTGTGGGTATGCAGCTTTTGGGGGTGTAAGAGGGTGGTTCCTCTATGACTAAAAGTGTGGGTAGACAGCTCCTAGGGATGTAAGAGAGTGAATGGATGATTTTATAAGTCCATGGGTACTTTTTAAGAGATTGCAAGACTACTGAGGTAGTTGCCTGAGTGATTATACGTCTACAAAGGTAGTGCCTGGGTAGTTCCTTCACAGTATGACTACTGGCTCAGTGATTACATAATTACAAGAGCAGTAGCTCCGTCATTGAAATAGTGCAATGGTAGTAGGTGGGTGATTATATAACTGTATGAGTAGTGGCTACATGATTGAAAGACTGTATGGGTAATACCTTCATGATTGCATAAGTGCATAGGTAATGCCTAGATCATTGCATGAGTGCAGCAGTAATGCCTAACTGATTACAGCAGTGCATATGTAGTGCCTGCATCATTGGAAGACTGTATGGGTAGTACTTGGGTATTTTTATAACTACATGAGTGTTGGGCCTAGCTGAAACCTAAAGCAGCACACTATTACATGATTCAACCATAAGTCTCTCCTTATTGTTAAAAGCGTGCACACATATATCTCTACTTTTAAAATCATCATCAAATCTAAAATAAATATGTATAAAATATTTCTGGAATATAGAGAAACCTAGAAACTGACACATGTAATAGCTCTACATCAGTGATTGCATAACTCCATGGGTAGGGTTTAGCTGATTCTATAAGTGCAAGGGTACTCACTGGCTAACTTTACAAACAGATGGATAGTCACTAGCTAATTGCATGAGTGCACACATAAACATTAAGTGCATGGATAAGTCTAAAAATAGCACCTGAAGGCACAGATGAGTCATGTAGTAGTAACTACGTGAATGGATGTGTGCAACAGTAGGACCTGGATGAATCTATGAGTGCTAGGGTAGACTGTGGGTTATTACATGACTACATAGGTACAGCCTGCATCACTGCATGACTGCAGGGGTAGTACATAACTTGTGTCTGGGTGATTGCATGACTACAGGGGTAATATCTGGTGGATTACTGGAGTAGATAGCAAGTGAGTGGGTGATTACTGAACTACTCAGATATTGCCTGAGTGATTGTAGGGGTGCAAATGTAGTGACTGGGTGATTTTAAAACTACATGAGTACTGGCTGAATGATTACATAACTACAAGAAAAATCCCTGCGTGATTGAAAGAGTGCAAGGATAGTGTCTGGGTGATTGAAGCACTGTATAGCAAATACATTGGTGATTCCATTAGTACAAGGGTAACGTCTGGGGGATTAAAGGAGGTCTTTGCAAAATAAGACCTTATCCTTTCTATTGTACCTTTCAAACATTTTTTACTAGCCAATAAGAAACATGCTTTTTTGAAAAAGCAAAATGCACCCTATTTTTCAATTGACAATGTTCTTAAACAGCCAATTAATTCTCTACTTTTTAAAAAACAGCATCTTGTCCACCATTTTACAAACCTCTCATCCTACCAACTGACTACCTCAGCTACAGACATCTTTTCATTACTTCGAGACATCCCTTCAAGATGCTTACAGTGTGGATTGTTGGGCACAGCTATGTTTTCTGGTGCAAAAGGTATGCTGAACGCAGAGGTATTGACAAAGTCCTAGCTTTGCAAAATGTGGACATTAAATGGATTGCACAGAGAGGATTAAAGTGGCACCAATTGATGCCTTTGGTTAAAACCTATTTGCATCTCCAACCCCCTGACCTCATGATTGTGCACTGCGATGGCAATGACCTAGGCACATTGACTGGGGTAGGTCTGGAAATGCTAATGAAGGACACCTTTGCACAATTGATGTTGCTTTTACCTCAAACTGTCTTTGTATACTCTAACATATGCCAAAGACAGAAATGGAAGTGGTCAAATCAATTCTGTCCACAGATTGAAAAAGCTAGAAAGAATATCAATAAAGCTGTTTCTGCTTACCTCAGAGACCATAGGCTGGGCTCCATATATAATAACAATCTACGTTTTGATATGGAAGGCATCTACAGGAGTGATGGAGTACACTTCACAGATCAGGGAAACAGAGTCCTTCTCAACAACCTAAAGCTCTGCATCTGAACTTACATGTAGCTACAACAAACTCAGAATGAAAACAAGGGCTCTTTTTAGAGCCACCCTATAAATTAATACTGATTATTATTTTTTTTTACAAATACAATTTTTTTTAAAATTTTGGGGATTTGCGCACCCAGCGCGAATTCACAAAACAAAACCACAAACTCAATGCACTACAACACACTTTTCAACTTTAACTATTATTTTTTAATTATATATATTTTTAACAACTCTATCAATTGTAATCTTGTCATTAACTTCAATCACAGTACCTTTTTAAAACAACTTCACAAATACAGCACTACCAAATGCATTATATACTACTTAATTATTTATTTAAGTTGGATTCCCACACCCATCGCGATTACATGGGGGGCCGCGCTGGAGTCGCGACTCCAAACTCGAAACAAAAAAAAAAACGATCCCCTTTAATTATTTTGTATTCGCCCCAGGGACCCCATCCCCTGGGGCCTGCAACCATTTTTAATTAAATTAAAAAAAGAAGGGGGACCGCATGGCCCTCCTCCTCAGGCCAATAGTGGCCCGTGGACCCCATCCCCCGGGGCCTAGCCTCTTCTTAAAATAAAAATAATTACTGGAGGTGGTCTGTGTGCCCCCTCCTGGGCCACTTCTGGCCCCGGGGACCCCATCCCCCTGGGCTGGCCCTTACCAGTGGGGACCGTGGGGGGAGCCCCAATGCCCCCATGGTCCCGCCGACTCCGCGCCTCCTGCGGGAGCCGGCATTGCTTTTGGGCAAGGGGAGCTGCTAACATGCAGCTCCCCTTGCTTAAAAGCAATCCTGCTTTGCTTCGTTAAAGCGAGAGCAGGCTTTGCTTCAATGAAGCAAAGCAGAGTTTGCTATGGCAGGGCGGGAGCCGTGCTCCCACCCTGCCATAGCAAACAGCAATGTCCCGGGTGGGCACCCGGGACATTGCAGGAACCGGCCCTGGGGGGTGGTGGTTCCCAGGGCCATCAAGGGCTCCAGGAGGGGCCGTGCGACCCCCTCCTCCATTTGTAAAGCCCCGGGAGGTGGTGGTCCTCGAGGCCGGGTCCGTAACGGACCCCCGATTTTGAATAAACAGTGCCCCGGGAGGTGGTGGTCCCTGGGGCAGTGTGGGGGGGCTCGAGCCCCCCACACTTTAATTTTGAATGTAGCCCCGGGGAGGTGGCGGTCCCCGGGGCTGCGGGGGGCCGCATAGCCCCCGCATTTAAATCAGGTAGCCCCGGGGAGGTGGTGGTCCCCGGGGCTTGGGGGGGCCCGCGAGGCCCCCCACCCAATTTCAACAAAGCCCCGGGGAGGTGGTGGTCCCTGGGGCTTGGGGGGGGCCTGCGAGCCCCCCTTTATTTAATTAAAGCCCTGGGGAGGTGGTGGTTCCCGGGGTTGCAGGGGGACTGCGTGCCCCCGCGCATAAATTATGAAGCCCCGGGGAGGTTGCGGTCCCCGGGGCTGTGGGGGCCCCCACACCTTAATTTAGGAATTGCCCCGGGACCTGGCCCACCCGGGGCTTTTTAACAAACAAGCGCGGAGTCCGTGCTTAGTTTTTTTTAAATAATTTTGCCTGGATTCGCGAACCCAGCGTGAATTCGGCCGAAATTATTTTAAAAAATGAATTTTTTGGGCCTGGGGGTCCCTGTGGGACCCCCTGAGCAGGCCTAGGGGGTCAGGGTGTTTCTACCCTGCTCCCTTCTCTTGTTTTTTTAATGTTTTCCACCCTTTTTCTTGTGACTCGGTTACTGAGTCACAAGATGGCTGCCAACACATTCTTGCAGCCAATCAGAGTGAAGCTCGTGCCCGGGAGGGTTCGCGAACCCTCCTCGGTGCTCAGATATTGATATTTTTCTTTTTTTTATTTCTCAGCAACTACTGAACGGATTTACACCATTTAAACAAAAGAGTGCTTTCTGGACCAAAAGCTACCTTTTTGCCAAATTTGGTGTAATTCCGTTCAGCAGTTCGGGCTGTAGCAATGTCTAAAGTTTCCTATGGAAATTAACATGGGGAAAACGTGTTTTGGGACCCCCATTTTTTCTCGGCCCCCGAAACTTTCAAGACAGAAGCTGACCTGAGTGAAAAATTAGTTTTGAAAAGTTTGTGAAGATTCTTCAAACGGCGCCAAAGATATTGGCAAAAGAAAAAACACTTTTTGAATAGAAAACGAGGTCATCCTCTCCCTCACCCGAGACTCCACCACCGCCAAACTCAATTTCCAGAAAGGAATGCAAGACGTTGCAGTCTGGATGACCAACAGCTGCCTTAAACTCAACGCCGAGAAAACAGAAGTCCTCATCCTTGGAACCACCCTGTCAGCATGGGACAACACCTGGTGGCCGACCGCCCAGAAGCCCACCTACCCCTCAGACCACCCCAAGAACCTCGGCATCATACTTCGACTCATCACTCACCATGAACCGACAAGTCAACGCCTTCACATCCAGGTGCTTCAACACCCTCCGCATACTTCGCAAGACCTTCAAAAGGATCCCCCCTGAGTCAAGGAAGACAGTCACCCACGCACTCATCACCAGCAGACTAGACTATGGAAATGCACTCTACGCCAGCATCAACAAGTCCCTACTCCGCAAACTCCAGACTATACAGAACACCGCCGCCAGACTCGTCCTAGGCATCCCCCGGCACGAACACATCAGCCAACACCTGCGAAAGCTCCACTGGCTCCCCGTGGAGAAAAGAGTCACCTTCAAAATCCTCACTCACGCCTACAAATGCCTACACAACAACGGACCCAAATACCTCAACGACAGAATCAACTTCCACGTACCCAAAAGAAACCTCCGATCTGCCATCCTCGCACTGGCCGAAACCCCGCGCATCCACAGAGCCAGAGCAGGTGGAAGATCCTTCTCTCACATTGTGGCCAAGACCTGGAACGAGCTACCGGCAGACATCAGACACGCCCCCTCCCTGAACACCTTCAAGAAGACCCTCAAGACCTGGCTCTTCGGCTAAACGGAACTGTTGACCCACCCCCCCCAGCGCCTTGAGACCCTCACGGGTGAATAGCGTGCTTACAATCCCCAGATTGATTGATAGATATATATATATATATATATATATATATATATATTCACTGAAAAAACCATAGGTTTCAGGGGCGTTATAGTTAGTTGGACATTTCACTCGTACAAAACCATAGAAATTCCCCGTTATAGTTAGTTCAGCTAACTATAACTCGCGCGCCCGCAATGCACTGCTGATGACGTCAGATATTACATCACTCATGACATGGTCAGTGACATCACTCATGACATCACTGATGACATCTCAAATGACATCACTGATGACATCACTGATGACATCTTCCAGTGAATGTGTGTTTTTCTGAAAATTAAATATGTTTTATATATGTATATCTCAAGGTCGATGGAAGAATAAATGGGTATATAAGTGTCTAAATGGATTATTTTTTTGTAAAATTGATTGTATAACTGACTAAGTGTATCTTAGTGAATACATGGGTTAGTGAGTAATGTTTAAATATGAAAATATCTGTATCAGTCTCTCACTTTGTGTATAAGTGGCTGCATGGGTTGGTGAGTAGCTACATCAGTGTCTATATGGGTTATTAGTTGGTTTTTTGAGTATCAGTATGAGTGTCTGAGTGTCTGTATGGTTCGGTGGGGGTATTACTTAGTGCATAGATGCATGAATGAGTGACTCACTGTTTGTATGTGTTGAAGACAGCATGTGTGCAGGACTGTATAGGTGGATGAGTATGTGTATGGGTGTGTTAGTGAGTGAATGACTGTCTCAATAGTGTCTTTATGAGTAACTACATATGTTTTAAACTAGTATATGTGAGTATTGGTGTATATAAGTGAGTATATGTGAGAGTGAGAGATTGGAAGAGTTCCTGTACAAATAAGTAGGTGTTTCTATAAGTGATTGTTTAAGAGAGTAAGTATGTGTAAGTTTCTGTAGAAGTAAGTGTGGTAGTGTGTATAACTGTATATGCAAGTAAATGGATGTTTGATACTTTGTTTGCATGTGTGACTATGTGTGTGAGTAACTCTATGGATGAGTGGCGGTGTGTAACAGGATCTAGAGGTGTATGAGTACATATGATGAGTGAGTACATGTATGAGTGACTGTATAGGGACTGTTGGTGAATGAGTGGATGTGTGTGTAGATCTTGGAATTACTGAATAGGTGTGTTGTAACTGGTATTGGTATGTCCATTGTTTTGAAAATGTTAGTTTGTATTTTTGAGTGTGTGTATCAAAGGTTATATTAGGGTGAGAGGAGGTCTGCCACTCTATCACAAGGATGATGTCCTCAGTGATGTCATTTGAGATGTCATCAGTGATGTCATGAGTGATGTCACTGACCATGTCATGAGTGATGTAATATGTGACGTCATCAGCAGTGCATTGCGGATGCGCGAGTTATAGTTAGCTGAACTAACTATAACGGGGAATTTCTATGGTTTTGTACGAGTGAAATGTCCAACTAACTATAACGCCCCTGAAACCTATGGTTTTTTCAGTGAATATATATATATATATACACATTTTGCCAATATAGAGAGAGAGAGAGAGATATCTCTCTATAGAGAGAGAGAGAGAGAGATATCTCTGTATGTATATATATAGACACAAAGAATAGCTATGGCTGAGAATGTCATTCGATATGTCAGGTTTATTGATGACATATTTATTCTCTGGCATGGCACACAAGAAAGTGTGATGACATTTGCACAAGAGATAAATAACAACACCCTGAATCTTTCATTTACTTGTAACATCAGCAAAGAGTCCATTCAATTTCTAGATCTAGAAATATATGCAGAAAATAATACATTGCAATCGAGAACTTACAGAAAACCTACAGCTGGAAATGCCATTCTTCATGCCAGTAGTTTCCACCCTCACAGTGTCAAAGATAGCATCCCTTATGCTGAGTGTCTGCGCATGAAGCGCAACTGTAGCACAGAAGAGGGTTTACGACAATCTACTGATAACCTCTTCTGTAGATTAGAAAGGAGAGGATATAATACTGAAATCCTGACAGCAGCAAAAGCTAGGAGCACTAAATTCAAAAGAGAAGATCTGCTCTTTAATACTAAAAGCAAAAACAGTTGCACTAACATCAAGACAGACACCCCCAGACTTATAACTGGATTCAATGCATACCACGCTACATTGCGTAAAATACTCTATAAACATTGGGGCAATGTACGCAGTGATCCAATCATAGGCCCCACATGCGCCAAAGTCCCTTCCATAAGCTTTAGGAGAGCAAAATCTATGCGCCAAGAATTAGTGTGCAATGCGCCAGCAATTGCTAAAATACCGAATTGGCTGCAAACACAGAAGGGGTTTATCAAGTGCACAAAATGCAAGGCGTGCAAACATGGTATGAATAAGACAACTGTACAACTGCCTTTCCGACATATACCTTATGAGATTCGAGGCAGTTATAACTGTAAGTCTGACTTTGCTGTATATGTTTTGCAATGTACGTGTGTCAAAAGGTATGTGGGGAGTACCATCCACCCTGTACATGTCCGCATTCTGCAACATCTTAGGGCCATTACTAACAATGATCATTCGTACCCGGTGGCAAGACATATCAATTCTTGCCATGGGGGAAGAGCCCAAGATCTATCTTTTTATGTAATTGATACAGTCCCCAAAAATCCAAGGGGAGGAAACAGACAATTGACATTAAGAAGATTAGAGTCGAGATACATTATTTTGCTTAATTCTAAAATCCCTAATGGGATGAATGCAGATGAAGCAATGAATGTACATTTATAAAGATAACACTATACGCTTCCTGTTCCCAACCCATTCTTCTTAGCGTTAGGTCCTCTTTTCACTGTATTTTTTCTTACAGTTTCATTTTTTCCCCATCAACTGGCACCGTTTTTTACATGTGTTAAACCATGAACACTCTATATTGATCTAGCATGCCCACTGGGGCAGGATAACAAATTGGGTGATACACTCATACCGTAGGAGTTACTAGTTTGTACAATTCATATGAGCAATTGCTTTTCGTGTCTTATTTAGACCTGTTTTTATTGTTCCACTAGTACTATGACAATACTAGTAACCCTTTGAATTAGAATTTGTTATACACATAAGGTTGAGTGTCATTGAGGGCTATGTTCATTGCAAAGTCACATTAATATCTGTATTTTTTATTTTTTATTTTTCATTATTATTTTTCACATGTATGGTAAAAATACTGGCTGCCAGCTTGTTATAATGAGATATATTGGATTTTTTTAAAATTTCACATTTTCCTTTTATGATATTATTTACATAGGTAAATGTTTTCTTTTCACTGTTAAGTATATATCACTTTTATGTCTATGATTAGGGAGATGGTTGCTGTGACAACCAAATGTGCGTAATTTACATAAGTGGTGAAAATGGCAGAGTACCTGATGTAGTGATCAAGGCGGCTCGCCGTCGAAACGCGTCTGGTTCTTGTTGGTAATAAAAATATCTCTGTGCCAAAGTCTCACGGAGTCGGTGCCTGTTTAAGGATGTTTGCCAGGAGTAGTTTTATATATATATATATATATATTCACTGAAAAACCATAGGTTTTAGGGACAGTTATGGTTAGTTGGACATTGCACTCGTACAAAACCCGTGAAATTCCCCTGTTATAGTTAGTTCAGCTAACTATAACTCGCGCCCCGCAATGCACTGCTGATGACGTCACATATTACATCACTCATGACATGGTCAGTGACATCACTGATGACATCACTGATGACATCACTGATGACATCACTGATGACATCATCCAGTGACTGTGTGTTTCTGTAAAGTTTAAATATGTTTAATATATATAGGGCAAGGCGTATTGAAGAATGAGTGGGTGTATAAGTGTCTGAATGGATGATTTAGTACGTGAGTGACTGACTCTACGAGTGAGTGATTAAACGTATCTTACTGAATGCATGGGTTAGTGACTAAACTGTGTGAATGTCTGTATCCGTCTGTTTGTTGGTGTGTAAGTGGATGCATGGATTTGCGAATAGCTACATGAGTGTCTATATGGGTTATTGATTGGTTCTCTGAGTATCTGTATGGCTGCCTGAGTGTTTGTGTGGGTGGGGTGTGTGTGACTCTATACATAGATGTGTGAGTGGGTGATTCACTGGGTGCATGATTTCAAGAGTGCATCTGTGATGGACTGCTTGGGTGGGTGAGTGTGTGTATGGGTGTGTTAGTGAGTGAATGTATATCTCAGTGGTACATGTGCAAGTAACTACATATGTAAAAGGCAGTATATATGTGTGTTAGAGTATTTAAATGGCTATAAGTGAGAGTGTGTTATTGTGAGAGTGGCTGTATGGATGCGTGTGTGCTTGTACCAGTTATTGTATAAGAGCGTAAGAATGTGCTAGTATTTGTATGAGTAAGTGAGCTGGTGTGTGTATAACTGTATAGGTGAGTAAATGGGTGTGTGATTAAGTTTTTGCATGACTGACTAGGTGTGTGAGTACCTCTATGGATGAGTGGCGGTGTGTGAGTGTTTATATAGGTGTATGAGTGCATATGATAGTCCTGTACTGAGTGACTGTAAGTATGAGTGACTGTACAGGTGAGTGAGTGGATGTGTGTGTAGACCTAAGAATCAGTGAGTGGGTATGTAGTTTTTGGTGTTGGAGTGTCTATGGTTTTGAGAATGGCAGTCTGTAATTTAGAGTGGGTGTATCAAAAGTTATATTAGGGTGTGAGAAGATGCATGAAATTATCACATGGATGATGTCATCAGTGATGTCATTTGAGATGTCATCAGTGATGTCATCAGTGATGTCACTGACCATGTCATGAGTGATGTAATATGTGACGTCATCAGCAGTGCATTGTGGGCGCGAGTTATAGTTAGCTGAACTAACTATAACAGGGGAATTTCACGGGTTTTGTACGAGTGCAATGTCCAACTAACTATAACTGTCCCTAAAACCTATGGTTTTTTCAGTGAATTTCAAAGGTTTTTTAAATGCTAATTTCTAACTATAACGTGTCTGAAACCTATGGTTTTTTCAGTGAATTTCAAAGGTTTTTAAAATGCTAATTTCTAACTATAACGTGCCTGAAACCTATGGTTTTTTCAGTGAATTTCAAAGGTTTTTTAAATGCTAATTTCTAACTATAACGTGCCTGAAACCTATGGTTTTTTCAGTGAATTTCAAAGGTTTTTTAAATGCTAATTTCTAACTATAACGTGCTTGAAACCTATGATTTTTTAAGTGAATTTCAAAGGTTTTTTAAATGCTAGTTTCTAACTATGCCAACAGAGGTAGGACATGTGAAGAAAAGAAGAAAAACGCACAGAAAGAAGCAAAAGATGTGCAGAAAGAACCAACAGAGGAGCAGAAAGAGGCCTTGTTGCAAAATCATCCTGTGCCCACAACTTTTTCAGATGGGTACTGGTGGTAACTGACTCTGACTAACCAGAGGTGAAGGGAGGGGGCCTGAGGTGACATGTGTGCAAACGCGCCCCATGGCGTGTTTTAAGTTGCGTGGATTAAGTCCCTTGAATCCTGAGGGTCCCTGGGGCCCAACTAGCCCCCAGGTACCTACAGTTAGGACCACAGAGCTGAGTTGCAGAGAGGCGTTCCCGAGAGCCACGCACCTTTTCACCTCTCTGCAACGCAACTCTGTTGTGCTTACTGAAGGTACCTGGTGGGCTAGTTGGCCCCCAGGATTCAAAGGAATTAACTCCTCAACCTAAAACGCACCACAGGGCGTGTTTGCGCACATGTCACCTGAGGCCCCGCCCCCTCCCTCCACCACTGTGCAAACGCGCCCCGTGGCGCGTTTTGGGTTGGGGGATTAGGTCACCTTGAATCCTGAGAGTCCCTGGGGCCCAACCAGCCCACCAGGTACTTCCAGTAAGCACCACAGGCCTGCGTTGCAACGCCTGTAACAAATTGTGCAGTTGTGTTTAGGTAGTGAAGAGGGTCGTGCTGGGGGTAGTGTTTTAGGGTTTAGGGTAGTGCAGTGGTGTTTGTGTAGTGTAGGGGGTCATGCTGGGGGTAGATTTAGGGTTTAGGGTAGTGCAGTGGTGTTTGTGTAGTGTAGGGGGTCATGCTGGGGGTAGATTTAGGGTTTAGGGTAGTGCAGTGGTGTTTGGGTAGTGTAGGGAGTCGTCCTGGGGGAGTGTTTTAGGGTTTAGGGTAGTACAGTGGTGTTTGGGTAGTGTAGGGGTTGTGCTGGGGTTAGTGTTTTAGGGTTTTAGAGTTTAGGGTAGTGCAGTGGTGTTTGGGTAGTGTAGGGGTCGTGCTGGGGGAGTGTTTTAGGGTTTAGGGCAGTGCAGTGGTGTTTGGGTAGTGTAGGGGGTCGGTGCTGGGGGAGTGTTTTAGGGTTTAGGGCAGTGCAGTCGTGTTCGGGTAGTGTAGGGGGTCGTGCTGGGGGAGTATTTTAGGGTTTAGGGTAGTGCAGTGGTGTTCGGGTAGTGTAGGGGTCATGCTGGGGGTAGTGTTCTAGGGTTTAGGGCAGTGCAGTGGTGTTCGGGCAGTGTAGGGGTCGTGCTGGGGGTGGTGTTTTAGGGTTTAGGGCAGTGCAGTGGTGTTCGGGCAGTGTAGGGGGTCGTGCTGGGGGTGGTGTTTCAGGGGTTTAGGGCAGTGCAGTGGTGTTCGGGCAGTGTAGGGGTCATGCAGGGGTGGTGTTTCAGGGTTTAGGGCAGTGCAGTGGTGTTCGGGCAGTGTAGGGGGTCGTGCAGGGGTGGTGTTTCAGGGTTTAGGGCAGTGGTGTTCGGGCAGTGTAGGGGGTCATGCTCGGGGTGGTGTTTCAGGGTTTGGGGCAGTGCAGTGGTGTTCGAGCAGTAAAGGGGTCATGCTGGGGGTGGTGTTTCAGGGTTTAGGGCAGTGCAGTGGTGTTCGGGCAGTGTAGGGGGCGGTGCAGGGGGTGGTGTTTCAGGGTTTAGGGCAGTGCAGTGGTGTTCAGGCAGTGTAGGGG
>CAWUFW010033384.1:0-12421 GCA_963921515.1 Calotriton arnoldi | reverse complement strand
TCGGTCGGCTCCGCATCTGTCGTTGGCGTCGTGGTCGCCAGGATGACGTCGCAGTAGCTACTTAGACGCCGCCCTCGCGCGCTGACGCAGTTCTGTACACGACTTTCCGCGCCAGAAACGCAGAGCCATGCAAGACACTGACCACTGGTGCACAAAACTAGGGCCCTGAAAGGATGTCCTTAACCCTAGAAATCAGTTCGCAGAAGGGGAGGATGGGTGTGGTGGTAAGGAATCTATAACTAACCTATGTTTCTTACAGATATATCGTTACCGAAAGCAAGTAACTTGTTCATCTGAAAGAAACAGTTAGTTATAGATTCCTTACCTCAGAATAGGTACCCCAGCAATACCAACCCCGGAGGTGGGTCTGCGAACCAAGTTCACACCAGAAAGTCCTGGAGAACAGAACGGACAAAGAAGCCGTCTCTCCGGACTTGGCTGTCCAGCCAGTAGTGTTTTGTAAACGTGTGCAGCGATGCCCACGTAGCTGCCTGACAGATGTCATTCAGAGGGACTCCTCGTCCCAAAGCAGTAGTGACTGCCGTCGCCTCGTGGAATGGGCGCGTAGCCCCACTGTAGGCCCTTTTGTTAGAGAATAGCAGGCTTTAATACACAAATCGACCCATTTAGAGATGGTCCGCTTGTGTATGGCCCGACCTTTCTTGGCGCCCACGTAGCCAACAAAGAGCTGGTCATCCACCCGGAACTGTTTGGTGCGATCCAGATAGAAGGAAAGCGCACGTTTTGGGTCCAGATGGTGGAGCCTCTCTTCCTCTTTAGAAGGATGCGGAGGCGGAAAGAAGGTGGGCAAAGTGATGGTTTGCCCGATGTGAAAGGAGGTGACCACCTTGGGAAGAAAGGATGGACGAGTTCTTAGGACAACCTTGTCCGGATGTACAGCCAGAAAAGGAGGCTTGGATGAAAGAGCCTGAGGCTCACTCACTCTTCTGGCAGATGTGATGGCTACCAGGAATGCAGTCTTAAGAGTTAAGAGTCGTAGAGGACAGTTGTGAAGAGGCTCCAAAGGAGCGCACATCAAATAGGTCAAGACCAAATTCAAGTCCACTGAGGCATTACGAAGGGAATAGGAGGAAAGAGATGAGTAATGCCTTTTAAGAAATGATTTACAACCGGGGACTTGAAGAGAGAAGGCTGATCAGGAAGCCGTAGAAAGGCAGAAATGGCCGAAAGATAGCCCTTGATAGTGCCCAGAGCAGAGCCCTGCTGGGACAAAGAAAGGAGGAACAAGAGAACCTCAGAAAGAGGGGCAGAAAGGGGATCCACAGCCTCTGCTGTGCACCATGCCACAAATGTGTTCCATCGGCAGGCGTACACCGTCTTAGTGGAGGGATGCCTGGCTGCCAAGATTACATCACAGACTTTGGGAGGCAAGTCAAATGACGTCAACTGCCGCCGCTCAATCTCCACGCAAGGAGGTGGAGGCTGACAGGTTCGGGTGGAGGACCGTCCCCTGCTGCTACGACAGAAGATCCTCCCGAAGAAGCAGTCTGATCGGAGGATCGATGGCCATGTTGAGCAGCTCGTGATACCAGACTCTTCGTGCCCAAACCGGAGCCACAGGAAAGACTTGGGCCCGGTTGCGCTTGATCTTCGTCAGCACTCTGGGCAGAAGTGGTATAGGTGGAAAGCTGTATAGAAGACCGCAACTCCACTCGCGATGAAAGCGTCGCCTAGCGAGTGCCGCCTTGGAAATTCCAATGCGCAGAATTGCTGACATTGCGCGTTCTCTTCGGTGGCGAATAGGTCTAACCAAGGCTCTCTCCACTGCTGAAAGAGACCTTGCACCACCTCTGAGTGAAGACGCCATTCGTGATCCATCATGCACCAGCGGCTGAGTTCGTCCGCCCTTGCGTTCAGAGAACCTGCCAGGTGTTGAACCACCAGGGAATGCCCTGATGTTCCAGCCATGTCCAGAGGTGGAGGGCCTCCTGACATAGGGTCCACGACCCCACCCCGCCTTGTTTGTTGCAGTACCACATGGCGGTGGTGTTGTCCGTGAACACCTGCACTACTCTTCCCGAACAGGAGGGAGAAGGCTTTGAGTGCAAGACGGATCGCCTGAAGCTCCAGAAGGGTGATGTGGAGCCCGGACTCCACCGGAGACCAGAGGTCTCTGATCTCCGCCTCTCCCAAGTGGCCGCCCCATCCCAGAAGCGATGCGTCTGTCACCACTGTGTGTTCTGGTTGGGGAAGGGAGAGGGATCTGCCGTTGACCCAATCCTGGTTCGTGAGCGACCACTGCAATTGTCGTGCAGTGCCCTCTGAGATCTGGACGCAATCGGACAGATTCCCCTGATGCTGCGCCCACTAGAACTTCAGGTCCCACTGCAGAGCCCGCATATGCCACCTGGCATGATCGACCAGCAGGATGCAGGAGGCCATGAGGCCCAGCAGCCTCAGGGTCATCCTGACCGAAACCCGGGATAGAGGCTGAAAGATCGGAATCATAGCCCGAATATCCCGGACTCGCTGCTTGGGAGGATAAACCCGAAACTGCGTTGTGTCAAGAACCGCTCCGATGAAGAGGAGCTTCTGAGAGGGGTCAGGTGTGACTTCGGCACATTGATGGAGAACCCCAGCGAATGCAGGAGGTCGGCCATAGTCTGGAGGTGGGAGACGACAGCCTGGGGCGAGCCCGCCTTCAACAGGCAGTCGTCGAGTTAGGGAAGACTGGAACCCTGATCTGCGCAGATGAGCTGCGACCACCGCCATCACTTTCGTGAACACCCGAGGGCGCTGGTAAGGCCAACGGTCTCGTGGCCTACCGTGAACCGCAGGTAACGCCGGTGGGCCAGCAGGACGGGGATGTGAAAATAAGCGTCCTGCAAGTCCAACGCTACCATCCAGTCTCCAGGGTCGAGGGCAGACACGACCTGAGCGAGCGTCAACATCTTGAACTTCTCCTTCCGGAGGAAGCGGTTGACGTTCCTGAGATCCAAGATAGGACGCAGGCCCTTGTCCTTCTTGGGTACCAGAAGTAGTAGGAATAGCAACCATGACCTACTTCTGGGGCAGGAACGTGCTCGATGGCTCCCTTGGCCAGGAGAGCCGTGACTTCCTGTTGGAGAAGGCCCAGATGATCCTTCGACATACGATGGTACTGAGGTGGCATGGCTGGAGGGGTAGCCTCGAAGGGGAGGGAGTAGCCCCTTCGGACTATCTGCAAAACCCACCTGTCCGACGTGATGGTGCGCCAGTGGGAGAGGTGATGGCGGATCCTGCCGCCCACTGGCGATTGATGGGCCTGAAATGTCGGACTAGGAAGTTTTGGAGGCTGAAGCAGAGGGAGGGTTGGTGGACTGGCCCGCCCGCTGGCCCCCAGAACCACGGCGGTGGTTCCCACGTCCCGGGCGCGCGAAGGTTGGGAACTTGCGTTGGCCTGTGGCTCTGGGTGGGACGTGGTGAGGCACCCCTTCCGTAGCCACGAAAGGGGCGAAAAGCAGACTGCGCAGGGCCCGTGAGTCCTTGAAACGCTCTGAGCGTTGTCTGCTTTGTCGCCAAAAAGGCGACGGCCATCAAAGGGCATGTCCATAAGGGTGTTCTGGACATCCCCAGAAAAGCTAGTCGAGCTCATCCAGGCGTAGCGTCGAAGGGCTACCAACGTGGAAATCTGCCCTGCCTCAGAGACCCGGCGGTTATCCAGCCCACAACGGATGGTAAACCATGCTGCGTCCCTCCCGGCGGCAGCAGCCTGGGAGAGCACCGGTCCGGGCCTCCTCCGGACACTGAGGCAGCACTTGTGCAACTGTGTCCCACACAGAGTGGGAATAACGGCCCAATAGACATGCGATGTTTACCGACCGAAGTCCCAAGCTTGCGGAAGAAAAAATCTTCTTCCCAAGATGATCCAGCGCTCTTGGATTCCCCTGTCTGGTGGAGCGTTAGGGAATGCGCTCTTGGAAGTAGAGGCTTGGACCACCAAGCCCTCAGGGGTGGCGTGTTGGGGAGAGGAAATAGGGGTCAGCCCGGGGCCGGGTGGTGGTGGGCAATCATCCTATCCACGGGAGCGCCCCGTGTTGGGCTTGGACCAGGTGCCCAAAAAGGACGTCGAGCTAGGAGCTGCATTAGGCGGCGGCAGGGGCTCCGAAGAGCTTGCTTGCGGTTGAAGCACCTCTGTCCAGGAGGTTAGTCCCACCGCCATACTGTAGGGAGCTCGGGGTCGGAGAGCCTCGGCCGCCCTACGCAACACCACTGCATAGGGAAGCCCCCTCCTCCGTGGCCACGGTAGGAGGAGACAACATGCCAAGGTCAGGAGGTATCAAGACCACTGGCATCCCCCAGGTCCTCTCTCCAGTCCGGGTCATAATCCAACTGGTCAGTCAGAGGGTCACCTGACCCCTCCCCAGTCCTCCTCCTCGTCCTCCGGGTGCACAATCTGGCCTGGAAAGGGACCCCAGGAGTGAGACAGGGGCACAAAAGCCCCACCCAGCGGCATCGGGCGAGCGCTGGTCCGGCTCCGTGTCCAGCATCAGGATGGAGGCCGGGGTCGGCCGTCTGCCGGGGGCACGACCGGCGTCGAGGGCGGGTGCGGTGCCGAAGGGAAGCGAGCGCCGGGGTGGAGGTGCTAGTGAGGTCAACCGGGCGCCGATCCGGATCCAGGCCTGGATCCGCCCGGGGCCCTGCGGCGCCGGGGCCGGAGCCGCCGGCGGGGAGAAGGCCTCAGGGACCCCCAACCGAGTCCGCGGGGCCCGAAGGCGCGCTCGGCGGAGTCGGGCAGCCCAAAGATGGCATGCATCGCCTCGTAAAACTGATGAGGCTGGGCAGGGGTCGCTCTGGGTCCCGGGATGGGAGGGAACTCCCGAGTCGGCTCCTACAGGCTCCGCACACAGGGAGCCGCAGGAGGAGCACGCCCACGTCCCCTCGCCGCGTCAGACGGCCGACGGGGAGAAGTCGAAGAGCGACGGTGCTTCTTTGACTTCTTCTTGTGCTTCGACTTACCTGACCCCGAGTGCGAGACTTGGATGACGAGTGGTGATGGCTCCGTGACCCGTCCCTCGACCTCCCTCGCGACCGGGACCTCGACCGGCGCGGAGCCGACTGCCGGCGCTCAAGAAGCTTTCGGGACCGCTCCCGCAAGGGCTTCGGAGCCATGGTCCGGCAGTCGGAGCACGACTTGGGGTCGTGGTCGCGCTCCAGGCAAACGAGGCACACGCAGTGCGGATCCGTCACTGACATCAGTCGGGTACAGGAACCACAAGCCGGGCATCCCTACGTGCACCAGGTCGCTCAAAAAGTTCAGGCAAAAAGTGACTGGAGGTACTGCTCTCTCCGGATCTGCGCTGGCTGGCGCAGAAAAAGAAAGAACTGACATCAGCGCATGAGGGCGGCGTCTAAGTAGCTACCGCGAGCGTCATCCCCGGCGACCACGACACCAACGATGGACGCGGGAGCCGACCGATGCCACTCTTCCGACGCGCAGAGGTACTGCTGACAAAAAACTTTCCGGATCCCGTCTGACGGCTGGGGGAATTCTGAGGTAAGGAATCTATAACTAACTGTTTCTTTCAGATTATATATATAAACGTAAATGTGTCATCAGACACTCCGATCGACTCGCAATTCACAGGCGTTCACTGGTCAGCGTAACTACTGGTAGTACAGCAAGAACCTATAAAGCTTGCCTCTGTACTATGTTCCGTTGCATTGTCCGACAGTTTAAACACAATTTTGAGCTCTGAATGAGCTCAAACACCAGAGAAAAGCCAGAAAAAGAGAATCAACTGCACCTTTGATTAAAATAGTTTACTTTCTCACTGAACTCGCTTCAAAGAAGCATGCAACAGATTTGCTTCCAACAGGAAGACACTTCTCTTAATAATAGCCTCTTGAGCGGAGAAGCTCGCTGGCCCTCAGAGGCCAGGAAACAAAAGAGAACCTCTCTTAGACATTGAAATCATTACCAATCAAAAAAAGAAAGGACACTGAGGTGATAACCACCCTCCTCACCGGAGTACACGTGGTAGTACTGATACAACAACAACATAATAAGGCTACACCCCGCCCAACAAAAACATACATCTCAAGCCGAAGGGCAAACAAAGAACACAGTGAGCGAGAAATGCAGGACTATGACTCTTGTAGTTCTCCTCGTCTTCCTTGGAGACGTCTTAGCGCTGAATTTGCCGGATCTCCAAAAGAGCGGGCACCGTCAAATGGTATGTCGGCCAAAGCCGACTGGACAACCTCTGAGAAACCCAAAGATGCCAGCCAAGCCCCACGACGCCTTGAGCGCCACTGCAGATGGTAAGGGCCCGAACCACAGAGTCAGTTGTGGCCATGCCACACCTTATGGCAAGCCTAGCAGCTTGCTGACCAGCTCAACCAAGTTGCCTACCTCAGCCCAAAAGTTATCCGGAGAGGGATGGGAGCATGTTCTATAAGGAATCTCATAAAGCACGAGTGAAAAAACACCCCAGCACACAAGACGTGTTAGTGGCTCTAAATGCTGAGCTGGCTGAGGCAAAAAATATACTTACCACAAGCATCATGAACCCTAGTATCCTTACCCACTGGAGTCTTGGGAGTAGAATCTATGTCCTGTGAAGACATTGCAGCTCTGGGTGACTAGGCCACTAGGGGTGGAAGGATGCCTATGCCAAAGCAAACTGGGTCCCCAGGTGCAGGCAAATGTCTACGTGCAATATCACAGTCCACTGAGACCCCTGACTGGCTTGGCCCAGGCACCTAACAAAATATCAAAGGGCCTCACTATACGGAAGAACAGGCTCTTCTCTCGTCTGCCCCTGGCAAAGGATCTCAAACAAAGGGTGTGTAGACCTCTGAACTGTGGGCAGTGACAAATCTAAAACAGCAGCCACTTTCCTCAGCATGTTTGCAAAGGAGGAACTTGCCACCGTGGCAAGACTAGGGACAAAATCCGGTCCACTAGCCTCACTAAGAGCTGTAAGCCAGCTCTCCTCCACCTTGAAACACAATAGTGTCTGAAATGGGCTGAAAAAGTCCTGCCCCAGGTGACACAGTTGGACCTCCTGGACGCCTCTTCCTGAAAAGGGGCCACAAACTGTGTGATCTGCTCACTTTGCAGCAGCCAAATCCGACATCCGACGCCTCATCACGACGTCAACAGGGGGAAGGAGAGGAGTCTTCGACATGCGTCGCTAACGTCAATGTCAGAGTCGGTTGGTCAAAGAACGCTCGTCGACTGTAAAGATCACGAAGGACTGTGGAGCCTGCGCCAAAGCGGCGCTCAGCGGCGTCGACCGACGCCGATCCCTCAACTCCGATGTAGCCCAACCGTCAAGGACAATTCCTCCTAATGGCCTCCCACTCACCTGCTTGGGCCTGGAGGTGCTCCAGAGGGAGAGGGGGTCCTAAAGATGAGGTGTAAGAAATCATAATATTCTCTCATCAGAGGCCCTTGACGCCACGGCTCCCGGTAATATGTGGAGAAGCGGTGCGGAGCTAGCTTCTGACTTCCTCAACAGTCGAGCGGGAGGAGCCATAGGAGACGGAGCCTCCATGTGCAGTGCAGTCTTGATACTGCCACAACCCCAACTGCTCCTTACCTTTCGACTTCCCTGGAGAACGACCTCCTCTAGACCGGCTTCAGCTCCTAGGATCGACCCGCACATGCTCTTCCCTCGACGACAAAGACCGAGGCTGGGAAGCCTCCGAGGATCGCCATACAGGCGCCGCCTATCAATTCTAAACGCTGTTCCTGCAACGATTTCGGTTTTAACTTCAGTCAGGAAACGCTAATCCTCCGGTGTCATGGTGTTCTACCTAAACACCACATACAAATTGTATGCGGGTCCGTCACCGACTTATGTCAGTTACAAGACCCACAAGGTTTGAAACCACGATCGAGCATCAGACAAGGGCACACTGTTCCACCGACACCAGGTGTTGAAGTGAGGTTGAGAAAAAAATGACCGGCAAGGAACCGCTTCTCCGGATCCGCATTACAGCGCAGAAAAGAAGAAACTGGCGTCCGTGCCGGAGGGGACTTATATGGCCTCCACTGACATCATGTCTGGAGACGACGTCACCGTGGAGCCGCATGATGCCGGCCCCCGAGCGCGCAGAGGAACTGCTGGAAAATATCCTGGTTCAGACTGGCACCTGGGGAGAATTTAAAGTTAAGGAATCAGCAGCTAGGTGTCTCTATCAGATAATTAAAATAAACCACAGTTTTAAGGTTTAAAATTACATTATTGCACGTTTCATTAGGTACACAATAAAATATGTGCATCAAACATTCAGGCCTCCACTCTGCTTGCAGAAGAACATCATGAAGCCCTTTGAGGTGGCAGCTGGGCCCACTGGGGATACTGGGCCACCAACCTCAGACAACCCACCAAACCACTGGAGGAACTCAGCAACCAGTAGCCAGGTCCAAGCTCAAATGGACAGTCCCATTGTGAGCATCCAGCCCTGTGTCGTTATTCCTACTAAAAGTCTGGCTACCCCTGTCCTGGCACCAGCTTTTACTCGTTCCATCTGCACCTGTCAGCCAGGCCAAAGCTACATCTATAGCCATATACAGAAATCCGTAGGGCCAGGGACCAACAGCTGGTGCTGGTTCGCCTGCAGAGAGGGTGATGGAGGAGGTGGAGTCCATCTTCTCATAAGGGGTGTCATCATCTGCTAGGTGTAGCTAGTCAGCATGAAGATCGATTGGCCCCAGATAGTAGACCTACTAAGGGCCCCCAATGATCTGTTGTGGGCCCAAAACTAGATCAGTCAGGCCCAACTTGACTTGGAGTCATTCACAGAATGACTTGCTGGAGTGCCCATCTGAGCCTACATACTTTACATACAGGGATACTTCTGGATAGCTTCAAGGGTCTTGATGCAGAAGTGTCTTCCCTGGTGGGCTCAGTCTAGAGGGGGCAGGGGTAGCTGTGAGTGCCGATTCCACCTACTTTTCAAGCATCCTCCTCTAAAGGAAGGGAGACACTGATGCCTGTGGAGACACCTGTCACGACCTCCTCTGGACCAACCTCGGGCTGATCCAGCACTCTAGGACGGGGTCGATCGTCTGGTCTAGTTGAAGAAAATCTCACCCAAAAACCACCACCAAAAGGTACATAAAAATGAGGGCCTCCCTGTGTATGGTCAGACTTTACCATTTGCACATTCTGTTTTGAATTTCCTTACAGACTCATGGTTAATTGTTTGTAACTTGGGATACTTATATTTTGAGCTCAACATTCAAGTTTCATTTACCTTTACAGTTATCTCATTACCTGAAAACTAAACTGATTGTTTTTGTTTCTGATTTTTCCAAATAAATAATTGTTAGAAATGGGGGTCTCTAGTTGGCAATGGCTCGCCACTGTCCAAGCAGGGACCCTTCTTCCCAAGTCAGAGTGAGAGGGCTACCCTCTTTCATACACCCCTGCTCAACCCTGTGGTAACGTAGCACGAGCAGGTAGGCTTATCTCAGAGGCAGGGTGTGAAGCATTTATGATCATACACACAGAAACACAGTGAGGAACACTACAAAGGGACACCACACAAGTAGTTATTATAAAAAATAAGTATCTTTATATAAAGGCAGATTTATCACAAGACCAATAACTGTAAAAACCACAATACTGTCAAAAATAGGATAGCTGTTGAAGGGCTGTCAAAAATAGTTCAAAGGTTGCAAAAATAAGGTTCAAGTTCAAAGCAGTGGTCTCTGCGACCCTTTCTTTCACAAAGTACCTGGGTTTAGTAGCAAAACCAACAAAGTGTCGCAAATAAGCTGTAGCGATGATTCTCGGCACGCGAGGCCGGCGATGCGTTGAAATCCTTGCCGCAAGGGAGGATGATGCGCCGATCTGCGGGATGCGTGCGGAGACGATGCGACAAACTTCTGCACGCTGGACCGCCGATGCGATGACTTTCTTGCCGCGTGGGAGAAGTCGATGCGGTGATCCTGTTGCGCTGTGCGATCGTGTTGCGATGCGAAGACAAGACGCTCCGCGAGGGAGCGACGAAATTCGGTGCGATGCGATCAAAGTGGCGGACGCACGGCGTCCGCGCTGCGATGTCTCAAAGCGATGATTTCTTTAAGGGTTGCGAGTGCGCGGCGACAGCAGCGTGATGATCTTTCCAGCGCGTCTCGGCTGCAGCGGCTCGCAAAGGGGCGTCAGCGATGGTTTCGGGTTGCGGGCCCTCGGCGGCAGTAGCGCGATGATTTTCCCAGCGCTCTCGACTGCAGCGGCCCGCAAAGATGCGTTAGCGTCGATTTCTCACCCTCTTTTCTCTGATGCAAACTAGAGGCCCTGGAACTCACAGGAGCCTCCTCAGCAGATAGCAGTCCTCGCAGGGAGGAAGCAGGAGGTTGGTGGTGGAGTCTGATGTGCCTGAGACTCCAGCAGGAGGCTAGCTCTTTTCCTAGCCCTTGGGTAATTGCTGTACAAAAATAAAAGTTCTCTCAAGAGTTCCTTTTCCTCTTCTTCAAGGTCCAGTGGTCACTGCTGCAGGCCAGTGCAAGAAACAACACACAAGCACAGGGACAGTCACTTCCTGCAGATTCCTCCAGTGGCACGGACAGAGTTTCCTCTCCAGATCCAAAAGCAATACAAAAGTGTAGGGGCTTGAGCACAGATATTTATACCCCAAAAGCCTTTGATCCTTGAGGCTACCAGTCACTGAACCTAGCCAGAACCAGTTCTGCTCAGGCCTGGAGCACTTTGTTTACCAGGCTGCATCCTTCCTTTCAGAAAGAGGGGGTCTGCTAGCAGACACACAGTGGGAGGTGGAGCCAGCATTCACCTTGCCAGGCACAGCCCTATTCAGGTCAAGGAGCCACCCCTCCCCACACTCTAAATGCAGATCTCTCTATTCAACCCAGGTCTGACTCAGCCTGTCCTGCCCCTCTAAAACCAGACAGCCAATACACATAACGGCAGAGCACACTGGAAGGCTTAGGCAAGAAAATACCTACTTTCTAAAAGTGGTATTTTCAAACACAGAATATAAAAATAAACTCCACTAAAAGATGTATTTTAATATTCTGAGCTTAGGCATACTAAATTCGTTTTTCTACCATGTTCCTGGGGTCAGTTAGGACTATAGAATGTAATAGTCAAACTGCCCATTCTAGCCTATGAGGAACAGGTAGCCTTACAGTAGTGAAAAACGAAATGGGGCATAATTCACTACCAGGACATGCTACACACACCAAGGCATGTCCTGCCTTACACATACAAGGCACCCTACCATAGGGGTGACTTACAGGATGCCAAGGGAAGGTTCAGGGGCTGGGAAGTGAGTGCACTTCACAGCCAAGATGGCAGTTCTGGACTGCACACAGACACTGCAGTGGCAGGTCTGAGACACACTTTACAAGCTGCTTCTGTGGGTGGCACACATCAGTGCTGCAGGCCCACCAGCAGCATTTGGTTTACCAGCCCTGGGCACACATAGGCCACACTACTAGGGACTAACAGGTAAACCAAATAAGCCAATCAGGGATATACCAATTCACATAGACATATTTATACAGGGAGCATTCGCGCTGTGACACTGAATGGCAGTGGCACAGCGCCCAGAGCATCTAACACCAGTAACACAGAGGAGACAACAGCGAAAAATGGAAGGGAGACCCACGCCAATGGTGCCAGGTCTAACACACGTCCCCTCCAGCTGAAATGTGGGGAGAACTACCCATCCCCTTGGAAGTTCTGCCAGTACCCAGACGTCAGATCAAACGTGCTGAGGTACCGGGCAGCCCCTAACCGGTCTATGAGCTCATCAGCTCTGGGGACGGGGTGCGCGTCGGTCTTGGTGACCGAATTGAGACCTCGGTAGTCCACACAGAACCTAAGTTCAGGAGTGGCACCAGACGTCGCAGCTTTTGGTACCAAGACCACGGGGCTGGACCAGGGGCTGCTAGAGGACTCAACCACCCCTAGGGCGAACATTTTGGAGACCTCCTCCTTAATGCAAGCCCTGACCCTGTCAGTTACCCTGTAAGCCTTGTGCTTGACAGGAGAACTGTCCCCGGTATCCACCTCATGGACGCACCAATCAGTGACACCAGGTACCAGGGAGAACAAATCAGAAAATTGCCCCAACAGGTGGTGACAATCTCTCTGCTGCTCAGGGGTCAGTGTGGTGGAGAGGATCACACCCTCCACTGACCCATCCTTCTCTTCTGCACACAGGAGGTCCGGGAGAGGCTCACTCTCCTCCTCAACCCCATCATCTGTGGCAAGAAGCATGCCCACTTCAGACCTCTCAAAGTGGGGCTTTAGGCGGTTCACATGCAGGACCCGCAAGGGGTTCCTGGGAGACTGAAAGTCCACCAAGTAGGTAACTGGACTTTTGCGCTCCACCACCTCAAATGGACCGGTCCACTTATCTTCGAGCGCACAAGGCTCCACTGGGGCAAGTACCCAAACCTTCGGACCAGGTTGAAATTCGACCAGCGTGGCATTCTGGT
>CAWUFW010033383.1:0-12423 GCA_963921515.1 Calotriton arnoldi | reverse complement strand
CCACTTGCATGACACATCAATCCTGCAAGGTGTCTACACTCTGGTATGAGCAAGCAGCTGAATGGAATATTTTTTTAATTTGTATTATTCTAATAAAATTAAGGTAGATCTACTTTTTAACTATGCTTAATAATGATGAAATAACGCCGTGTGATTTAGTGGTCACCATGGAGTAGAGGACTCAAGGTAGTGACCCAATAATGTAGTGGGGTTGATAAAGTAGGAAGACTGCTTTCACAAAGCCCAATTGTTTTTATACATATTGTGCTTGTGGACAGATGATGTGACATATATGCATCGAGCCCACACACCATTTGTCCACGGATGTATGTTTGGGGCTTTGGCGGCCAAACAAATAGACACATCTCTTACTCATGACCTAATGCCTAACTGGGGCAGGTGCAAGCACAATGCACCCGTGGGATGAAAATATCTCCTGTGTTCATTTTTGTGCCTGCTATCGTTATGAAGGCTATGAGCATTGGTGTACATGAAGTTGTTCCTTCCCATTATTCAGAGATAGGAATGAAATCAGCCTATTTCCATGTAACGATCGTTTAAGGCCTGTCATCAGCAGACCCTCCTTCCTCACAGGAACTACCAGAAGGGCGTCAATGCCTACTGAAGAGGGCAGGTTATTCAGCGCTGCCATCCCAACCCTCCCCTACATGAAGGTCCCATTTGTGAACTGGGACCTCAGAGGCAAACTGCACAGTGCTTATTAGATCTGTTTTGTGGTTCTGTGCCTCAAGGTCCACAAATGATATAAGCAGACTTTCATATATCTATTGCCCATGTGTACTGCATGCTTCAAGACATTCTTTTTAGGTCTGGGGTTTGACAATGCTATTGTTCTTTAAATAGAAGCAAGAACTCTACTGCCAACCTATTGAGTTGCTGTCAAAAATATGAGTCTGGGCTCCATGCTCCTGAGATCCCACACTGAGGCTCATGCAGTAGGTGCACCTCCTGATGCTGCCAGCTCAGCATTCCTCTCAACCGTGCATGCGGATGCGGTTTATCCACAGTGGTGGGTCCTTGATGTCCTTCCAGAGATGGCACCACGAGTTGGCCGGAGAGGTGAGAGTCAGCAGTCCGATAACACTCAGCAGTCATTCTAACAGTAACAATAAGAGCACTGTGGTTACTCTTTCCAGGTACAATTTGACGTACCCTGTCTGTGTTAAGTAATAATGAGAAATGTGGTTGTTCTTTTTTAGTGGTGGACCTTATGGTCCCTTATGAGGCAGAGTTCACCGGCATACTCAGCCTATATGAACACAGTGTAACAACTATTATCTGTGTTTATTTCATAACAGAACAATGGCATAAAGACGTGTTACTGTGCAGTCCCACATCTTCATGATGCTTGATCAGCCATAAAATAAAATGCAATCAGGGACTCTTCAGCCAGGGACTCGTAGCAGTTTACTGGATATGGCATTTCTACAGATGACCTACTGTTCCTGATACTTTTCACACCCAGCCACCAACAGGGATTCCACCTTAAAAAGGCAGTAACATGGCTGTGACATAAGTACTGTGCATGTAACTTTCTTTGCCTTGGCAAAACAGAAGGCCTGATTTAGATCTTGGCGGACGGGTTACTCTGTCACAACCAGTGGCGTAACGAAACTTGAGGGGGCCACCCCCCCCATGCTCCGGACCCAGTCAGGAGCTCTCCGGCCCATCCGTGCACAGTGCGGTAATGGGCCCCCCTGGTGCTCGGGGCCACTTCGCACTGCGGGGACTATTGTTTTGCCACTGGTCACAATAGAGACGAATATCCCATCCGCTGAAATATATATCCCATAGAATATAATGGGATTTATATTTTGGTGGACAGGATATCCTTCACTATTGTGACGGAGTAACCCGACCACCAAGATCTAAATCGCCTATTTTGTTTCTTGTTAGCAGATCGTTTATTTAGACACGTCAGAAAGCATTACATTTGTGGACGTGATTGGCACCGTCTTTCTACTAAAATAAAGCCCAGAAAAAAACTTGTTGTCCACATAATGAAACGCAGTTCAAGACCATGTTGCACAAAACCAAAGTAATAACTCGCAATGTGCCAAGTGAGGATAGAGATAACTCAAAAAGTGTGGGGGAAAAAACTATTTTTTCAGACGCAGACGCTGTCTAGGCTTTGTAAGTAACAAGACCCATTATTACCAATTTTGTCAACCTTTAAAAGAAGAAAGGCCATACATAGAACCAACTGAACTCGTCACCAGTACAGGCACAATTACACTATACAATAGAACACACACTGCAGAAACTGGACTGCATTTTAATTGCACGTCCGCAGAGAACCGGTGCTCAATAACAAGCAAACCAAATCCAAAAAGCCCAGAATTAACGTGGTAACGGCTGCAAAAACAGGCATGCCTATTTGTACACGCCTGTGTTTGTATGCATTAGCACATGAAACCCAGACCTATTTGTTTTGCCAGTGCTTATTTTCTAAGTTCTCAAAAACATCTTACAACGAATCGCAGGAGACGAGTGGGAACACTTCTGTTGCCTCTTTCTGCACCCCTCTTGCCTCTTTCTGCACCTCTGTTGGTTCTTTCTGCACTGCTCATGCTTCTTTCTGCACCCCTCTTTCCTCTTTCTGTACCTCTCTTACCTCTGTCTGCACCCCTGTTCTCTCTTTCTGCACCTCTTTTGCCTGTTTCTGCAACACTTTTGCCTCTTTCGGCAGATCTCTTGCCTCTTTATGCACCTCTGTTTCTTTTTTCTACACTTCTCTTGCCTGTTTCTGCACCCCTCTTGCCTCTTTCTGTACCTCTGTTGCTTCTTTCTGCACCTCTCTTGCTTCTTTCTGCACCCCTCTTGCCTCTTTCTGCACCATTCTTCCCTATTTGTGCACCTCTCTTGCCTCTTTCTGCACCTCTCCTTCCTCTTTTTGCAGTTGTCTTGCCTCATTCTGCACCACTTTTGCTTCTTTCTGCACTTCTGTTGCCTCTTTCTGCACCCCTCTTGCCTCTTTCTGCACCTCTGTTGGTTCTTTCTGCACTGCTCTTGTTTCTTTCTACAACTCTCCTGTGTCTTCCATCACTTCTCTTGCTTCTTTCTACCCCTCTGTTGCTTCTTTAAGCACTGCTCTTGTCTCTTTCTGCACTTCTCTTGCCTGTTTCTGGACCTGTCTTGCCTCTTTCTGCACCACTGTAGCCTTTTTTGCACCTCACTTGCTTCTTTCTGCACCCCTCTTGCCTCTTTCTGCATCCTCTTCCCTCTTTCTGTACCTCTTTTGCCTCTTTCTGCACCCCTGTTTCCTCTTTCTGCACCTCTCCTGCCTGTTTCTGCACCTCTGTTGCCTGTTTCTGAACTTCTCTTGCCTGTATCTGCAACTCTTTTGCTTCTTTCTGCACTTCTCTTGCCTCTTCCTGCACCCCTCTTCCCTCTTTCCACACCTCTGTTGCTCCTTTCTGCACTTCTCTTGCTTCTTTCTGCACCTCTCTTGCTTCTTTCTGCACCCCTCTTGCCTATTTCTGCAACTTTCTTCCTCTTTCTGCAGTTCTTTTGCCTCTTTCTGCACCACTTTTGCTTCTTTCTGCACTTCTGTTGCCTGTTTCTGCACCTCTCAAGCCTCTTTCTGCACCTCTCCTTCCTCTTTCTGCAGTTCTTTTGCCTCTTTCTGCTCCACTTTTGCTTCTTTCTGCACTTCTGTTGCCTCTTTCTGCACCCCTCTTGCCTATTTCTGCACCTCTCTAGGTTCTTTCTGCACTGCTCTTGCTTCTTTCTGTACCTCTCTTGCAAATTTCTGCTCACCAATTGCCTCTTTTTGCACCGCTCTTTCCTCTTTCTGCACCTCTCTTACCTCTGTCTGCAGCCCTGTTCTCTCTTTCTGCACCTCTTTTGCCTGTTTCTGCAACACTTTTGCCTCTTTCGGCAGATCTCTTGCCTCTTTCTGCACCTCTGTTGCTTCTTTCTGTACTTCTCTTGCATCTTTCTGCACCCCTGTTGCCTGTTTCTATACCTCACTTGCCTCTTTCTGCACCTCTCTTGCCTCTTTGTGCACCACTGTTGCCTTTTCCTGCACCTCACTTGCTTCTTCTGCACCGCTCTTGCCTCTTTCTGCACCCCTGTTCTCTCGTTCTGCACCTGTTTTGCCTGTTTCTGCACTTCTCCTGCCTGATTCTGCATGTCTGTAGCCTCTTTCTGCATGTCTTTTGCTTCTTTCTGCAGCTCACTTGCCTCTTTCTGCACTTCTATTGCTTTTTTCTCCACCTCTCTTGTTTCTTTCTACAACTCTCCTGTCTCTTCCATCACTTCTCTTGCTTCTTTCTACCCCTCTGTTGCTTCTTTAAGCACTGCTCTTGCCTCTTTCTGCACTTCTCTTGCCTGTTTCTGGACCTGTCTTGCCTCTTTCTGCACCACTGTAGCCTTTTTTGCACCTCACTTGCTTCTTTCTGCACCCCTCTTGCCTCTTTCTGCATCCTCTTCCCTCTTTCTGTACCTCTTTTGCCTCTTTCTGCACCCCTGTTTCCTCTTTCTGCACCTCTCCTGCCTGTTTCTGCACCTCTGTTGCCTGTTTCTGAACTTCTCTTGCCTGTATCTGCAACTCTTTTGCTTCTTTCTGCACTTCTCTTGCCTCTTCCTGCACCCATCTTCCCTCTTTCCACAACTCTGTTGCTCCTTTCTGCACTTCTCTTGCTTCTTTCTGCACCTCTCTTGCTTCTTTCTACACCCCTCTTGCCTCTTTCTGCAACATTCTTCCTCTTTCTGCAGTTCTTTTGCCTCTTTCTGCACCACTTTTGCTTCTTTCTGCACTTCTGTTGCCTGTTTCTGCACCTCTCTTGCCTCTTTCTGCACCTCTCCTTCCTCTTTCTGCAGTTCTTTTGCCTCTTTCTGCTCCACTTTTGCTTCTTTCTGCACTTCTGTTGCCTCTTTCTGCACCCCTCTTGCCTCTTTCTGCACCTCTGTTGGTTCTTTCTGCACTGCTCTTGCTTCTTTCTGTACTTCTCTTGCAAATTTCTGTTCACCTCTTGCCTCTTTTTGCACCGCTCTTTCCTCTTTCTGCACCTCTCTTACCTCTGTCTGCACCCCTGTTCTCTCTTTCTGCACCTCTTTTGCCTGTTTCTGCAACACTTTTGCCTCTTTCGGCAGATCTCTTGCCTCTTTCTGCACCTCTATTGCTTCTTTCTGCACTTCTCTTGCATCTTTCTTGTAGGAGAGTAGGATCTGCCTCTTATGTTGCCCACACTTTTTTTCTGATGTTTACACTGGTTTCTGGCTATAGTCAGGCTGGGACCCTGCCAATCAGGGCCCCAGCCTCTCTGTTCTCTCTAAACGACTTGGAGTGCACTCTAGGTGCACTAGTGATTGGATACTGTGGTACCTTATGAGTCCCTAGTATATGGTACCTTAGGGTGCCAAGGGCATAGGTACTTCACAGGCCTACCAGGGGCTGAAGCATGTATTATGCCACCCCTGGGAAGCAGACTAAATCTGACACCACAGGTCTGCTACTGCAGCCTGGGTAAGGTGGTGCATGCACCTCTTACTGTGATATAGGCTACCTATATCACTACATAGATACACAAATATAAACCTATAAGTCACTCCTATGGCAGGCCTTATCAATCCTGAAGGCAGAGTGCTTGGTTCCTATGTGAGAGGGTGCCCCTGCATGAGCAGAGCCCCTCTGCAGCATTTGGAGACCCTTCTCTGATGCTGTTTGTAGTGCAGCCTGACCATATACTCTTAAGCGCATTATAACCCCGCGTTAAATGCTAACTTTGGGATGGCTGCACGGAAACATGTTGTGTTTGGTGTCAAACATCTTGGAATACTACCCCCCCGCCAGTTCTGGCGGCGGGGTTAGCATTCCACCCTTCTAGAGGGATAGACATGTACCTACTGTGGAAACGCGGTAGAATCCTGAAGAGCCCTGGTATCACAAAATGGATGCCACCAGTCACAGACACTGGGCTGCCCTCCTGCTGATGACCAAAACTCGCAGTGGAGGAAGCCCAACAATAGGTATCCTGTACCAGGGAGGTGTGACCACCTCCCAGACAGGGTTTAGTGTATTGGGGCTGGGTGGGTGCACTCCTAGAGTGCTTTGAAGTCCTGCACTGGGGAGCAGAAGGCTCCTCTGTGCATACACCAGTTCAAACCAGCTCAGGGGCTACCTGCCCCTGCTCTGGCGTGAAACTGGACAAAGGGAAGTGGGTGTAGCCACCCACTCCCCTGACCCTCCCATAGGTGGGGTCTTAGAGCTAGTCCCTCCCTTCCTTTTTAGTATAAGGTAGGGAACCCTTGAACTTGCAAACTAGATATCCCTGGACGACGCTCTGAAGAAGAATCCTGGACCTTCGACGTTCCACTACCTCTGGAAGACTGAAGAATCTCCCTTGGAGTCAAGGAGTGACTCCCCTGCTTGGCAGGCACCAAAAACTGAAACGACGGTCGCAAACTACGCCGCTCCCGCCGGAGCCCGAGGTCCCTGCAGCTCAAGATGAGGATTTCCTGACTTCTCCAAGGCCATCGTGAGTCTCCAGCGAAGCTGAGGCAAGTGGACCCCATGAATGACGAGGAACCGCAGTCCCTGGGTACCATGCACTATTGTCAAGTGCAACCCCTTCACGACTGTGAGAAGTTGGCCTGGCATATGCTGTCCACTAATTATAGTGGGCACCTTGCACCAGTCCAGACAACCCCTTATTGGAGATAGGTTAAAGACAACCTTTATTGAAAGCTATCCTAGTGGTAGCTATGGAGAGCAGCCTTCAGGCTAAGTCTTGAAGGAATGTAAAGCAGCTTGTTTTACCAGTCTATAATCTCTTGAGTTACCAAATGAAAGAGGACCACACCAGGTATATATTCAAAATATATGTATTTATTGCTAAACACACCCCTCTAGTCTCTTTATGAGGCTAGAGTTCGAAGTACATAAGTTATAAGTTAGTTATCAACAGTAATAGCACAAATACACGTTTGAGCCCTAGGGGCGTACTCAAACCATATACCAATAAAGTGGTATAAGAACCACGACTGAGCTAGACACAAGGCCTAGAGACTGTAGAAGTGCTTGGACCACAAGGAACCACCCAAGGTAGTGACACAGGGGACCCACGGGGGACGCGTGCAGTGTTAGAACACAGCCGCGAATCACCGTTGACTTCTATGGGGAAAGTCGCGGTTGGAATTTTAAAGAAAAGGGACACTTAGAGGAGGAATTGGAGCAAACCCCTTTAGAGCTGGGTTGTTCTAGAGTCTATACCCATGGGAGCACCGGAGTACTCGAGTTACCTCACCCAGGGAAGCCGGGTGCATAGGTGTCTTTCGGGGTCGGGTTTCGTCGTCGTTTTCAATGGCGATCTGCTGCAAAGTGCTGCCGGCGGCCAAGTCGAAAGTGTTCGGGTGGATCCAAAGGTGGATCGAAGATCTGAAGAACCTGAAAGCAGAGGGGACAGAGTCTGGGTCACTAGCCAGTGACCAGGACGGCGATGAGCAGATGCCCACCGATGTCGAGTGCTTCAGGTAGGTTGACGGTTGTCTTGACTCTTCAGCCACGAGGTCCAGGAGGTGTTGATGACAACCAGGAGCTGGATTCAAGCTGTCCCATGACGTCTGTCGATTGCAGGGGTGTCGGCGACCGGATTGGACCCAACGAGCCTTGGCAACGGCAAGTCTCGTGAAAATAGAAGAAGGACGGTGGTGCAGACCAGCAAAGTCTGTGGGACTCACCCAGCAACGGTAAGTCAGGGCACGCCTGGAGCAACCAGGGAGCCCAAGCAGAAGAAGATTGGCCTTCAGGAGGGCCTACTAGCCAACGGACTAGCGACCGCAAAGGAGCCTCGAGTGGATGCACTTAGAGCTGGCTCACGCAACACTCGTGGAGTGGAGGCCAGTGATCTTCGGTGCAGTCGGTGCTGGAGGCTGGGGCTACTCGGAGCCCAAAGCACAACTTCGTGGGAGACCCAGAAGAGGATGCACTTGCAAATGTGCTCGGTGTCCAGGGGTCACGGTTCCAGGTTACCCATGACAGCTACGAGCCTCAGCTTTGCTGGGGACTCAGGGCAGCCTCGGGGAAGTCTGGAAATCTACCTCTGGTGATGCAAAGACTTTGGCGTCCGGCGGGAGCTTCAGCGATGCAGACCAGACAATTGCTTCGTTGGTGCCTGCCAAGCAGGGGAGTCACTCCTTGACCCCAAGGGAGATTCTTCAGTCCTCTAATCTTAAAGTAGAGCATCGAAGGTCCAGGATTCTGTGTCAGAGTTTCGTCCAGGTAAATCTAAAGTCCTAAGGACTGGGGTCCCATACTTATACTAAGTTAGGGGGTTGGACATACTATGGGGACCCACCTGTGGGAGGGTCAGGGCAGAGGGGTGGTTACACCGCTTTCCCTTTGTCCAGTTTCACGCCAGAGCAGGGGCTGGAAGCCCCTGAGCCGGTTTGAACTGGGGTATGCACAGGGACACCAAATGTGCCCCCAGTGCAGGACTTCAAAGCACCAGAGAGTGCTCCCGCCCAGCCCCAATACACACTATCCTGTCTGGGGAGGTGGTTACACCTCCCTGGGACAGGAAACCTCTTGTCCAGGCCTCCCTGCCGGAGTTTCGGTCAGCAGCAGGAGGCCAGACTCGTGTCTGTGGCAGCGGCATCCATTTTGTGATGCCAGGGCTCTGGAAAGAAGTTACCGGGTATGCCGGTGGGTACATGTCTCTCCCTCTAGAAGGGTGGAATGCTACCCCCGCTGCCAGAACTGGCGGGGGGGTAGTATTCCAAGATGTTTGACACCAAACTCGACATGTTTTGGTGCAGCCATTCCAAAGTTAGCATTCTACCGCGAGGATATAATGCACTTAAGAGTATATGGTCAGGCTGCACTGCAAACAGCATCAGAGGAGGTACTCTGAATGCTGCAGAGGGGCTCTGCTCATGCAGGGGCACCCTCTCACATAAAAACCAAGCACTCTGCCTTCAGGATTGTCAAGGCCTGCCATAGGAGTGACTTATAGGTTTATAGGTGTGTGCAATGGTAGTGATATAGGTAGCCTATACCACTGTAAGGGGTGCATGCACCACCTTACTCAGGCTGCAGTAGCAGGCCTGTGGTGTCATTTTGGCTGGCCTTCCAGGGGTGGCATAATACATGCTTCAGCCTCTGGCAGGCCTCTGAGGTACCTATGCCCTGGGTACATAGTATACCATATACTAGGGACTTATAAGGGCACTCCAGATTCCAATCAGAGATGTGCCTAAGGCACATGGAAACCATTTTAGAGAGGAAGCAGCGAGGCTGGGGTTCTGATTAGCAGGGCCCCAGCCAGACTAAAGTCGAAAAACAGTGAAGCATCAGAAAAAAGTGGGGGTACCCATGTGAAGCAGATCCTACTCTCCTACAACGACATTCTATGAACCTGTGCTTTGGACCACGTGTGGTCCCAGCCTCTAGAAAGAATCCCTCCGAAGATCAGAGGCCTACCCCGTCCCGAGTGACCGTGGGCCCCTGTTGAAGGAATCCTCCCAATGCGTCTTCGCGATCCCTTGCCAGCTGGCTTGTGGGTCCCCTGAAGACTTTTCTACAGAACCAAAGGGCTCCCCTGGTTGCTCTAGGCTTGCCCTGACTTAACCTTGCTGGGTGAGTTCCCCAGACCTTGCTGGTCTGCACCATTGACTTTTTACGCTTTCCACAAGACTTGCTGCTACCAAGGCTTGTTGGCTCCAATCGGGTCGCCGACACTGCAGTCAGCTGCAAACTTTGTGGGGCACGCTGAATCCAGCTCCTGGTTGTCCTCGACTCCTCCTGGACCTCGTGGCCGAAGAGTCAAGACACCCGTGAACGACCTGAATCTGTCGACGACGGTGGGCATTCATCTTCCTTGCCCCGGGTCACTGCCCAGTGACTTTGAACACTGTCCCCTCTGCTTTCAGGTCTTCCTTCTTCCGAATCCAGGCTTGGATTCCACCGGACACTTCTTCTGGCTTCACAAGCAGCAAGTCTTCATTGGCTCCCATTGAAAACGATGCCGCGACCCGACACCAAAGGACACCTATGCACCCGGCTTCCCTGGGTGAGGTAACTCCAGCACTACGGTGCTCCTGTGGGTGTTGGCCCTAGAACTACTTACCCTGTAAGTGACTTGCTTGTAGCTACTCCCGAAGTGCCCTTAAACTCTTAATTTCCAACCGCGACTTGCACCATTGAAGTCTACGGCGATCCGCGCCTGTGTTCACGCACTGCACGCGTCCCCGTGGGTCCTTTACTTACCTGCCTTGGGTGGTTTCGTGAGGCCCCAGCACTTCTGAAGGCCCTGGGCCTTGTCTCTTTGCAAGTCGTTGTTCTTAAGTCTCTTTTTAGTATATGGTCTGGTACGCCCCTAGGGCCCCAGTCATATTTGTGCTTAATTTATTGTGAAACGTTGATTTATGCATATGTTCCTGTCTTCTAATCTCACAAGAGATTAGTAGAGAGTTGTTTAGTAATAAATACATATATATTTGATATATATACCTGTGTGGTGTCTTTTCATTTGGTGATTCAAGAGATTGTGTGGTAAAACAAGCTGCTTTACATTCCTCCAAGACTTAGCCTGAAGGCTGCTCTCCACAGCTAACACTAGGATAGCTTTCTATAAAGGTTGTCTTAAACCTAAATACCATAAGAGTCGAATTGTACTGGTGCAAGGTGTCCACTTTAACTAGTGAACAGTGTAGGAGAGTAGTATCTGCTTCACATGGGTACCCCCACTTTTTGCTGATGATTCACTGTTTTTCGACCTCAGTCTGGCTGGAGCCCTGCTAATCAGAACCCCAGCCTAGCTGCTTCCTCTTTAAAATGGTTTCCATGTGCCTTAGGCACATCTCTGATTGGAATCTGGAGTGCCCTTATAAGTCCCTAGTATATGGTATACTATGTACCCAGGGCATAGGTACCTAAGAGGCCTACCAGGGGCTGCAGCATGTATTGTGCCACCCCTGCAAGGCCATCCAAACTGACACCACAGGTCTGCTACTGCAGCCTGGGTAAGGTGGTGCATGCACTCTTACTGTGATATAGGCTACCTATATCACTACATACATACACACATATAAACCTATAAGTCACTCCTATGGCAGGCCTTATCAATCCTGAAGGCAGAGTGCGTGGTTCCTATGTGAGAGGGTGCCCCTGCATGAGCTGGGCCCCTCTGCAGCGTTCGGAGACCCTTCTCTGATGCTGTTTGTAGTGCAGCCTGACCATATACTCTTAAGCGCATTATAACCTCGCGTTAAATGCTAACTTTGGGATGGCTGCACGGAAACATGTCGTGTTTGGTGTCAAACATCTTGGAATACTACCCCCGCCAGTTCTGGTGGCGGGGTAGCATTCCACCCTTCTAGAGGGAAAGACATGTACACACCGATATACCCGGTACTGACTTTCCAGAGCCCTGGCATCACAAAATGGATGCCGCTGCCACAGACACGAGTCTGGCCTCCTGCTGCTGACCGAAACTCCGGCAGGGGAGGCCTGGACAATAGGTTTCCTGTCCCAGGGAGGTGTAACCACCTCCCCAGACAGGATAGTGTGTATCTGGGCTGGGCGGGAGCACTCTCAGGTGCTTTGAAGTCCTGCACTGGGGGCACACTTGGTGTCCCTGTGCATACCCCAGTTCAAACCGGCTCAGGGGCTTCCAGCCCCTGCTCTGGCGCGAAACTGGACAAAGGGAATGGGGTGTAGCCACCCCTCTGCCCTGACCCTCCCATAGGTGGGGCCACAGAGTATGTCCAACCCCCTACCTTAGTATAAGTAGGGGACCCCAGTCCTTAGGACTTTAGATTAACCTGGATGAAACTCTGACACAGAATCCTGGACCTTCGACGCTCTACTTCAAGATTAGAGGACTGAAGAATCTCCTTGGGGTCAAGTAGTGACTCCCTGCTTGGCAGGCACCAAAGAAGCAATTGTCCGGTCTGCATCGGTGAAGCTCCCGTCGGTCGCCGAAGTCTTTGCATCACCAGAGGTAGATTTCCAGACTTCCCCGAGGCTGCCCTGAGTCCCCAGCAAAGCTGAGGCCCATAGCTGTCGTGGGTAACGTGGAACCGTGACCCCTGGACACCGAATGCATTTGCAAGTGCATCCTCTTCTGGGTGTCCCACGAAGTCGTGTTTTGCGGTCCAAATAGCCCCAGCCTCCAGTACCAACTGCACCGAAGATCACTGGCCTCCACTCCACGAGTGTCCTGTGAGCCAGCTCCACGTGCATCGTCTCGAGGCTCCTTCGCAGTCGCTAGTCCGTTGGCTAGTAGGCCCTCCCGAAGGCCAATCTTTTTCTGCATGGGCTCCCTAGTTTCTCCAGGTGTGCCCTGACTTATCCTTGCTGGGTGAGTCCCCCAGACCTTGCTGGTCTGCAACATCGTCCTTCTTCCATTTCCACGAGACTTGCCGTTGCCAAGGCTTGTTGGGACCAATCCGGTCGCC
>CAWUFW010033382.1:0-12423 GCA_963921515.1 Calotriton arnoldi | reverse complement strand
CCATGAAATTGATACACCAAGGGGCATGGTTTTTGTTCCCTTGCGAAGTTGATCCAAATATCCGAGTCAAGCGCAAAGGGAGAAATTTGTACTTATAGTAGAGACAGTTATCTGCTGTGTGGCGATAAAACGGGCCCTATCTTCATGCCCTTAACATTAAAGCCCAAAACATGGATTGATTTACCAACAATGAATGTTAAAAACGTTAAGGCAATGCAGGTTAGCAATTTAGTTCCTCTCTTATTTCAAGTGTTTTACTTAATCTTGCATTGCCAGAGAGTTAGCTATTCTATCATCTGTATTTATTTCTATGCATCTTATTACTCTTGCATAGTGAATACGTTGAGCTGTGCCAGGTGTTTATGAGGGGCTTTGATTGAGAGCTCTGACGCTGAGGCTGAAGCCAAAGCCAATGCAAAGTGCCTGTCAGTGGGTTGGCCTCTCTGCAGAGCACTCAGAACAATGGTCATATATTCCAGTTGCAATTTAAATTCTGTGGAAATGTGTGTGTGAAGGGGGTACACAGATGTCAAAAATATTTACAAGACAAAAGCAAAAGGAGATAAATTGCTTAAATGTGAGTGAGTGCAGTGTATGTTTGGAAGTGGTGAAGTGAGGGAGATGCAAGGACGTGCATTCAGGGAAGAGTGAATAGAGGATGCTGAAGAGGAAATAGAGGTGGTTGAAGATGTGCGGAAAGACGAGCTATGTACAGAAAAAGAGCATATATATCTAACAAAAAGCGCACATAACTGAAGGCCAAAACTCCTTCCACAGGCCTCAATACTATTTAATTCACAGACTCACAATTTCAGAATTGCAACATTTCCAATGTTAATTATTTATAGCAAATCATTGTTGTTACTCATTTATCTGAAACAGCTAACAACCATTGACAAAGCCAATCGTACTGACAGGTTTTAGGTATATGTCAGTTGCTGTGTTAAATATCTGGATGCAATTACATCTAAGAGAGAAAACAAAATACTGGTCGGGTGGCACACTGTGGGAATCACAGAAATGTATTTTGCATGTTCCCTGTTAGAGAGACCCCACTTTTTTCATCTCTTTTAAAGACCTGTCTGCACATATTTCTATATGACTGATTTCAGTCACAGCTGTGGGTGTTTCCCGAAGCCTGGTTAGAGCATTTTCTTCCAAAGTTGATGCCGCATGTAGTGCAAAAGCACTGGGCAAGCACACACTTTAAAGGGCTGAAGTTTTCGCGCAGTACAATTTGCACATTACAGTAACTGTTGAACACATTATTTCAGTAAGTTATGGGGCAGTATTTATTGTGCTTAACATTTCAAGACTATACTTTTCCACTGCTTTATAAGCCTTGTTTCATCATTACTTCATTTGCTTTAAAATGCACAATTTGCCAATGTTTTTCAATTTTTTCTCAGGAGGAGGACCCACCCTGTACCCCACGTTTGTCCATTTAGCTTGCTCACGTCGCTCGCTATAGAAAATTCATACCCAACTTTTCTGCCCCACCACTTTCAAATGTTATCAGCCCCCACTGCAAGTCTAACCCATGAAAAAAAAATGGATACCACGTAGTCCATCAGTCTCTAGAGTCAATCAGCAGGGGACGCATGGACTGATGAAGTTGACTGCGACAGGACCTTTCAGCTCTCATTCATAATTTATCCTGATTGGTTCAGGACTCAAACACAGTCCAGACCCTTCTGGCAGCTTGCCAGATAGAATCATATCCATTGTCATGTGCGGTTCCAGTATTTGGACTTTGGTCACAGCGTTGTGTGCTCCTATTCACCTTCTGGTCCAACTCTGCTTTCCTTGTGCTCCTCTCTGCCTTGGGTTCGTGTCTATCTGGCAGGTGCAGATGGTCACAGTGGTGGTTCTGAGGTATATTTTAAACTCTGGGGTAGATTTATCATTATTTCACGCCGCAAGGCAGCTTGCTGCTCTGTGTGAAAGGTTGGAATGCACCGCATTTAACATGATACAGCGCATTCCTGTCCATTCATTGCGCTAGCACACAATCAATCAATGAATCAAGCAGGGTTTTTTTAAAGCACGCACCACTCACCCGTGAGGGTCTCAAGCGCTAGGGGGGGGGGGCAGCTCCGGAACAGTCGAAGAGCCAGGTCTTGAGGCTCTTCCTGAAGGTGTGCAGAGCGGGGGAGCGTCTGATGTTGACTGGGAGAACCTTCCAGGTCTTTGCTGCGACAAAGGAGAAGGCTCTTCCGCCTGCTCTGGTTCTGTGGATGTGTGGGGTCTCTGCCAGGGCGAGGTCGGCGGAGCGGAGGTTCTTTTTGGGTACGTGGAAGGAGACTCTTTCGTTGAGGTATTTGGGTCTGATGTTGCGGAGGGATTTGTAGGCGTGGGTGAGTAGCTTGAATGTTACCTTCTTCTCAATGGGGAGCCAGTGGAGGTCTTGTAGGTGCTGGGTCATGTGCTCATGATGTGGGGTTCCAAGGACGAGTCTGGCTGCTTTGTTCTGGAAGGTTTGGAGCTTGTGTGGCAGGGTTTTGTTGATTCCGGCGTAGAGGGCGTTACCGTAGTCCAGTGTGCTGGTTATGAGTGCGTGGGTGATGGTCTTTCTACATTCGGGGGGGATCCACTTGAAGGTCTTGCGGAGGATGAGGAGGAAGTTGAAGCAGGTGAAGGCGACGGCATTGATCTGGTGGGTCATGGTGAGGGAGGAGTCTAGAATGATGCAGAGGTTTTGGGCGTGGTCTGATGGAGTGGGTGGGTTTCCTAGGGCGGAGGGCCACCAGGTATTGTCCCAGGTGGTGGAGGAGGGTCCAAGGACGAGGACTTCTGTCTTCTCCAAGTCGAGCTTAAGGCAGCTGTTGTTCATCCAGGCTGCGACGTCTTTCATTCCTTCTTGGAAGCTGAGTCTGGTGTCTTTGGGGTTCTTCGTGAGGGAGAGGATGAGCTGGGTGTCGTCAGCGTAGGATACTATGCTGAGCCCGTGCTGTCTGACGATGGTGGCGAGGGGGGCCATGTAGATGTTGAAGAGCGTGGGGCTAAGCGAAGATCCTTGGGATACTCCTCAGTTGATCTCTGTGGGTTTGGAGAGGAAAGGTGGGAGTCTGATCCTTTGGGTTCTGCCGGTGAGAAAGGAGCTAATCCAGTCAAGGGCGGTTTCCCGTATGCCAGCGTTGTGGAGTCTGGCGGCGAGAGTGCGGTGGAAGAGGGTGTCGAAGGCTGCGGAGAGGTCTAGTAGGATGAGGGCCGCTGTGTGGCCCTGGACGAGTAGCATGCGGATATCATCGGTGGTGCCGAGGAGGGCGGTCTCGGTGCTGTGGTTGCTGCGGAATCCGGACTGGGAGGAGTCGAGGATGGCGTTCTCTTCGATGAAGGTGGTCAGCTGGGCATTGACGAATCTCTCGGTGACTTTGGCTGTGGAGAGAAGGAGAGAGATGAGCCGCTAGTTTTTCAGGTCTGTCGGGTCAGCCGAGGGTTTCTTGAGGAGGGGCTTCACCTCTGCCGCTTCCAGTCTTCAGGGAAGGTGCCGGATTCGAAGGAGGTGTTAATGGTCAGCACAGTTCGGGTGCTATGGAGGCGGCGGCTCTGTGGTCGATGTACGGCGAGCAGGGGTCGGTGGGGGCTCCTGAGTGGGTGTTCTTCATGGTTGTGGCTGTGTCTTCGGTGGTAGCCGGTTTCCAGGTGGTGATGGTGGGCTGGTTGTCGGTGGTGGAGCACAATGTGCTGCCTAGTGCCAATGTAGGCACCATGATGCTTTGGTGCCTCTCATCTAGTCCATGTGACCCAGCTGGGCCACCTTAGGTGTAGGTTTATTGATTGCCAGTTACTTGGGTTCATTGTTGTCAAGCGTGCCAAGGTCTGTTTCCTAGTTGGAGTGCAGCTTGCTCATAGGGTCTGGGGTATTGATTACCAGGGAGCGGTATATGGTGGATATGCCCCCTTTGCTTAATAGGTCTAAAATTACTGTGCCGTCCAAGGGATTGAATTGCAGGGGATGCACCAAACAATCTCGTATTGGTGCAATCATGTGCCTCAGCTAAAGAAATCTAAAAACTGCGACTTATGTAATTGGAATTCACTGCACAAGTTTGTAAATGATTTCAAGCGTTCTCCGCACCAAATGTTGTTTAGTTTGGAAATCCCAGTGTGGTACCAGGCCCTGAATTCAGGGGACATCTTTGCTGATGGAAGCCAGCCTCCCTGCCACAGGTGGGTGTCAAGCATGAGACGTTTATACCAAAGAATGTGCAGTAGCACTTTCCGTCCCGCCAGGAGGTGGTTTAGGGTCTTGGGCTGGTATATCAGGTGTGAGGGTTAGTGTCAAGAAATATTCCAATTCCCGCAAGTAGGCCGGATTATCTCTGTCCCCAAAGATCCAATCATTTATGATTGTGAGGTGGACGTCGCAGTACTAAATTTGGATATCCACCATGCCCAATTCGCCTTCATAGATGGCTTGTGTACATTTTATCCAAGATACCCTCGGTTGTTTGCCCAATCATAAGTATTTCCGCCTGTTGGCTTTCAGTTTGTCAAAGAAGGATAGTGCTATAATCTGTGGAAATGACATATAAGAATATCGGAAGGGTGATCTTTTTGAATAGCGCTATCTTACCCGTTATAGAAGAGGACGGATTGGGAAGGCGGGGAGTCAGGCATTGGGCGATGGGCTGGTGCCTCGGATTTACCTGTGGGCCATTTATTAGGGTCTCTGTGAACCGGCCTACAGAGATTAGGGCCGGATGTAGAGATTGACGGATGGGATACACTGTCACAAATGTGACGGATATCCCTCTGCCGTATTACAAATGTGTTATATCCTATGGCACTTGTAATACGGCGGATGGGATGAGTATCTCACCCGCCAAACTAAATCTGGCACTTACTGTCTTTCCCACTCATGCCAGAATACTGTAATGTGACGCCAGTATCATGGGCACTTCCCTGCCATGCTGCCAAACAGAGGCTAGGGGCCAGGTGTTGTTCTGGGCCATAGGGCATTCTTACCCCAGCCCCCTATCTCGTGTGGCCGACCCGGCCCAGAAGCAGTGTCATTCGCCGGCCTGGCCATCACTTTAAGTTTAAGGCCATGGTGGGTGACGGGAATGTGGGAGTATTCTGGGGCCTCGAAGGGGGGCAATTCTTACCTAAGCACACCTGGAGGAGGAGAAGCAGAAGCCGGGTTCTTTTCAGGACCAGGTCATACCCTGAGTAAGAGAAAAGGCCTCTCTCTGAGGTCACCTTTTCCCAGAGAAAATAAACATAGACTGTAGCGTTATGGTCGCAAAACTGCTGACGTTGAAACTGGGTATGTATATTTGAGTTCTGGCATCAGCTCAACATCCATTGATGCTGGGCAAATCACTTAATCTCCCTACCTAAAGTAAAAATGAATTTAATTTTGTGCAATGCAGCTGGTGCTCATGGTAAATTCTACATTGCCTTTGGGCCAAGTTTATAACCTATAAAAAAACTTCTAAAAGTAATGTTTTGGGAATGTGGGCTACTCTTTTTTTAGGGGTGCCCAGGCCTAATTGTGATCCCAATCCGACCTTGATTATAGATAGGTGAAGAGTGGTATTGGTCGAGTTGAGTCATTAAGGGGGTAATGTTGAGGTTCCATACTTGTTGAGGGTGCAATGCTATGTGAATTCCTAAGTACTTAAAGCTGCCTCTTTGTACCTGGAGTTGGGGATGCCATGACATTTCATCTTCCAACTGGTTAAGTTGTGCCAGGAGCAAATTGTTCGAGTTCACAGTCAGGCCTGCCACTTCACAGGAGATGTGCAGTATTTGCGGGATCCAGTTATTTTGGGAAATTGCAAGAAGAGAAGTACAGTGTCGGGATGCAGGAAGATGCCATCCTCCAGCTGGTCCGCCCATCTGAAGCCCTCCATCAAAGCATCTATCTTGATCTACTCGGCCAAGGGTTCGATCGCTAGTGCAAACAAAAGGAGGAACAGGGGGCAACACTGTCTGGTGACCCGCTCGATCAGGAAGTAGTCCTAAGGAGTTCTATTGACCCTGATTTGTGCCCAGAGTGACAAGTGTGGGATTTTAATACATATCATGAAACAAGGGCCAAAGTTCATCTTAGGAAGGACTTGCAGTAGGAACCTACAGTCTGTGGAATTAAAGGCCTTCTCAAAGAGGAGTAAGTGAAGTGTGGTGGCCCCACACTTTGTGTTTTCTCACCAGGATTAGATGCAGTCTCCAGAGACAACGTTAAGTGCTGCGTCTGGGCATAAAACCATTCTGGTCTTGATGCACATAAAATTTGATGACCCTGACCAGCCTCTTTGCAAGTATTTTCACAAGAAATGTTGGGGCATATTTACGGAAATGGTGGCGCAGGGCAGCAAGTTACCTAGCTACGCTGCCCTGCACCATAGGGAAAGGGCAGGAATGTACCGTATTTATCCAATACGGTGCATTCCTGTCCTTTCCCCCTGCACTGGCGCAGTTTCTGCAGTCTAGCGCCAACACTTGCACCACAGTGCAAGGGTGTCTGTGTTGTAGGCAGGGTTGTTTCTGTGCAGGAAGGGGAACCTTCCTGCATAAAACCAATCCATAGAGGTGTTTTCCTCTTTCTATGTGTGCTGCAGAATGTGGCACACTTAGAATGAAGAAAAAACGAGGAGAAATAAAGATATTTCTGCTTGTTACGCCTCACTCCGGGAGGCGTAAGGATTTGGCGCATCCCCAGTATAAATGGTCTTGTAAATCTGGGGATGCGTCAAAATCAATTGGTGTTGTGTGGGAACACCCACCGCAATGCCCATGGAACACCTCCCTAGAGCAGAGTAAGGCAACCCAGGGGCATATCAGCAAGGGCTGGCGATAATTATCGCTCAGCGCTCTTAGCGTGAGGATAATTATCGCCAGCCAACTCTGAATTTTATCGCGGAGATAGCGTGCTATCATCAACGCTTATCTCCGAGCGATAAATTCAGAGCGCAAGCTGCCAACTGTGCGATTATCGCTGGAAATCCGCGATAATCGCACAACTTGCGATAGCTTGCTGATAGGGCTGACATACTTGCCATGATATCCACCTTCCATAGGATATCATGGCTAAGTCAGTTTCAAAGCAGGCATAAGGAAAGTAGCGATAACAGAGGTTATCGCTGCTTTTCTTGTCGCTATGCTTCTTTGCGTGAGGCTTGATAATAGGAGAAATGTCGCTTGGTGACATTTCTCCCGTTATTCTGGGGAGGAACGCCCACTTTGCATCTCATTAGAGATGCAAAGCTGGCGATCAGAAAGGGCGAAAAGCATGGATTCACGCGTTAGCGTGTCCTTGCTAATAGGGCGTTAAAATTATCCCGCTTTTCGTCCAAAAACGGACGCTAAAGCGGCGATAATTTTAACTCCGGCCCTTGCTGATATGCCCCCCAGTGTTTTGCGCTGCCGTGCTTTACTCCATATCTATGAGGTCATTCAAAGCCACGCAAAGTGGCTTTGTGTGGCCTCATATTTGACCTGTTTATTAGTTTTGTATTTAATACAATATGCATGTTAGACTGTCCTATACACACAATATCCGCACAGGGCACGTGATGCAAAAACAAAATAGTTGTCTGTAGGAGGCTGGTTTAGTAGATGGTGCACACTAAGTCAAGTGATGCACCCGGCACTAATCCAGGCAACACTTATGGTGATTTTAGTGGTCTTTGATAACCATAGAAAGCTCTCAAAGTGGTAGCCGTTAAGAGCAGCCTTCAGGCTTATCTTGAAGGAATGTAAAGCAGCTTGTTTTACCACATTTAATCAACAGTGTAGATTAGATGAAAAATCACTAACACATTGGTATATCTCCTACTCGGAGATACCAACCCAATACACAAGAATACTTCAAAATAATCAGGTAAGTAGCACAAATATTTACTGTTCTCCATGGGGAGCCCAAACCATATACTAAAAAAGTGGAATGCGAACTGTAAAGGAGAACGGGACTTGGACCAGGATACTCAGAGGAGCTGGGGAAATATGGAACCACCCACGGTAAGTACCCAGGAACTCCACGGAGGCTGTGTGCAGGATGGAAACACAGCCGCTTGCTCAATGGAAGTCAAAGACAAGTCGCGGTTGCAGTTTTAAAGAATAAGGACCCTTCCCAGAGGACCCCGAAGAAACCCTTGGAAGACAGAAGGTTGGAGAGCCACCCCAACCATGGATGCCACAGGAACCAGGTTACCTGCACCAAGGAAGCCGGGTGCATAGGGGTGATTCGTGAAGTGAAGAACCTACAAGCAGAGTGGATAGAGTCTATGCCACCAGGGCCGGACTGGGAACTGAAACCAGCCCTGGCAAACTGCTCGGCTGGCCCCCCTGGGGGGCTGAGGGGGTGCGGCCGAGCTGTTTGTAAGGGCCGATATTGCAGGACCCCAGTAACAAAAACGGCCTACAGGGGCCCAAAACTGGCCCCCACCCTGCTGGCCAACCGTGGAAACGCCCGGTACCCGCTACGGCTAGTCCGGCCCTGTATGCCACCTGGAGATGACCAGGAGGCACTGAACAGCAATACCCACCGATGTCTGGAGGTTCAGAAGAGAGGACAGTGACCTTGTTGCTGCATGTGAGCACCAGACGATGCTTAGGAAGACCAGGAGCCGTGCACAAGCTGTCCCATGTCAGGTGTCAGTGTCTAGGTGGACGGGGTCCAGGTGGTTGGTGTCCGTGGGGAGCACCAACAAGCCTTGGTATCCGCAACTAGCGTGGAGAGCGAAAAGATGTTGACGTTGGGACCAGCAAGGTCCAAGGTAGTCACCAAGTGCAGGAGAGTCAGAGCAGGCCCCGAGTAAGCAGGGGAGCCCACTGAAGCACAAGAAGACCCTCAGGAGGACCCACAGGCTAAAGGCACAGGAGTCACAAGAGGACCTCAGGCAGCTTACCAAAGAGGGAGGCCCACTGTGCAGAGGATGCAGCGAGGACGCTGATCTTCTGAAAATGAGGTGCTGGAGGCTGGAGCTTCTTCTAGCCTGAAGATCTTTGGAGTGCAGAGCCAACAAGCCTTGGCAACAGCAAGCCAACGCAGTGCACAGGGGTTAAGTCCCAGTGGCTCCGACAAGGGATACTGTCCTCAAAATGGTTGATAAAACAGGTCAGGATCTAGGGAGCTACAAAACCACCACACCTGTTGCTGGGCTTCGGGAAGTCAGTGGGACGTAAGGAGCCGCAGACCGGTCAGCTTCGTTGCGGTGACTGCAGATGCAGGCGAGTGACTCCTTCACTCCAAGGGAGATTACTTTGGATGTCCTTAATGCCCACAGTCCTTCTGGAGACCTTGGATGAAGCACAGAAACAGACAACTTGAGGGACAGCGAGACCAGAAGCAGCAGGAGTCTTACTTGATTCAGTCTCGGTACCAGGAAAAGTCCAACCAAGTCCCAGTGTCCAGACGGTCGAAGATTGTCTTGGTTTCAGAGGTGAGTCTTGTTCCGCGACTCATCTAAGGACCCACTAAGAGGGGTGCCCTTAAGTACCGTAGGGAAAGGGTTGGAGGACTTGTGGGCACCTCTTAGAGGAAGGGCTGGACAGAAAGGAGGATAGTCCCCTATCCTTTGTCCAGTTTTGCGCCAGAGCTGCAACCAAGGGTTCCTGAACTGGCTCAAACCGGAGTCTGCAAAGATGGCACCAAATGTGCCCTTCAAAGCAGTCTGGTGGTGCTGGCAAGCACACCCCACCCCAGCCCAATACAATAAGTCCTTTCTGGGAGGTGGTCACACCTCCCTGTGACATGAAGCCTATTGTTCTACCTTACCCTGCACGAGCTCAGCTCAGCAGCTTGAGGGCAGAATTGTGTCTGTGGACGGCAGCATCACTAGCTTTCTGGCAGACCCTGAAAGGTTGTTACCGGGAGTACAGGGGGTACCCAAAGGGAGCACCCCAGTGCATGGGATCATACTTCCAGCAATGGAATCAGTGTTGGTATATGATTCCAGCATGTTTGATACCAAATATGACCAGGTTTGGTGCAGCCACTATATAGTTAGACATCTCTTAATGACTGATGTCCACTATATACCTTAAAATGTCTGACTGCACTTACAAAGCCTGGAGATTCACATTTGGGGTTTGTAGGGGTGTCCTGCTCATGCAGGGGCACCCTCACACTTGTAACCAAGCACCCTCCCCTGAGGACTGAAGAGCCTGCCATAGGGGTTACTTATCGGTGTGAAGTGCAGTGACCTCAGATATTAGGAAACTTATATCTGTCGTGAGTGGTGCAAGCACCAGCTCACACAGGCTACAATGGCAGGCCTGTAGTCACAGTTTAAGTGGACTCCCATGGGGGACACAGTACATGCTGCAGCCCATGGGAGACCCCTGGTGTACCTATTCCCTGGGTACCTCAGTACATATACTAGGGACTTATAAGGGTACACCAGTAGATGTTAAGTGAAGTAACCTCATATATAAAGAAACGTATACTGTTGTGAGTGGTGCAAGCACCAGATCACACAAGCTGCAATGAAAGGCTTGTAGTCACAGTTTAAGTGTCTTCTCATGGGTGGCAAAATACATGCTGCAGCCCCTGGCAGACCCCTGGTGTACCTATGCCCTGGGTACCTCAGTACCATATACTAGGGACTCATAAGGGTACACCAGTAGCCAATAGTGGAGATACCAAAGTACTTACCAGAGCCAATTTAGGGGAGAGAGCACAGATGCTGGGGTCCTGATTAGCAGGGACCCAGCAGGCTAAGATCAAAAACACACTGACACCAGGCACAAAGTGGGGGTAACCATGAAAGCAGATCCTACTTTATACATTGTCTTTTCGCAATCTAGACATAGTGACATGTGAAATGATATGAGTCGACATATGTAAAGTTGTGTAATCATTCATAGTACACATGGTGCCAATACACACCACCAAAATCAGCCAACATAACTGGGATATCAAATCACGAAGTAAAGCAGCATATTCAATATCCATCAAACAGCCATATTATAGAAAAAGAACAATTGTAACAGCCATGAATAACAAAGTAATCCAAATTCTCTATATTTTCACCATCTGGCTCTAGCACGGTACGGTTTTACGTCTCAAAGCACAACAGTGCACATGGAAAAGCCTATAGACTCAGAGGTGGTGCGCGGGGCCCCCCTCCCCTCCGCAACTCAATCGTTGGCATCGCTCGTAAGCGGTGAACCATCAGGCAAGGAGGTCTGAAGGCCAAGCAAAATAGTATCCCAGTTAGCTGAGAGTGGATATTTCCGGAAGCCCAGATTGTCTTCTCTAGGAAGCGCAACGCTCTCCGATTTGGCCCAACTGATAATAGAATGTGACCAGGCCTACCACGTCGGAGGCTCAGGTGATTTCCACCGGCAGGTAATGAGGCGCTTAGCCATCAATAACCCCAGATCCAAAAAACGGTAGGTAGCTTTGTGTTTTTTATCCCTGTAGTAGAGTCCCACCAAGCAGGCTTCAGCGGTATGTAGAGCAGGTCTTCCCGTGCAGATGGAAAGGTGGTGGGTTATCTTGTGCCTGCCAGTAATGTTGTAAGGTTGGGCAGGCCCATAGCAAATGGAGAAAGTCAGTATTGAGCTGGTGACATCGAGAGCAGGAGGCATCTGTTTTGTTAAAATAATGGTTAATCTTGGCTTGGGTTAAATAAGCTTGGTGTACTATATAACATTGTATGAGCCGAAATCTGGAATTACGGGGTACGTACATTGTGCTTGCTAGTATTGCAGTCCAGTCTTTGTCTGTCAGTAGACTTGTTAATGCTGCTTCCCAGTTGAGGAATAATGATGCAAGGTGTGTTGCAGCATGGTGCCGCAGCGCCTCGGCTAAACAGCATGTCAGATGTTGACACGCACCCAGCACATGTAAATATTTCAGGAGCATGTGAGTTGCTGGTTCGTTTGACATGTCACCCATTTACCACCAGGGCCCTGTGAAAAAGGAACTGTCCCGGAGGCAATCCCTCGTCTACTATCAGGGTCTCATAGGGAATAAGGAGCCCCTCCTGATAGAGGTTACCTAGCATATGAAGTCCTGACTCGTGCCAGACGTTCAGCTCTGTCATTGTGGTCGTGGTCCGACCTCTGGGTGTGCCAAGTATTGCCATTGCTGTGTATGGCGTGGTCGAGTTAGTAAGGGAGAGGCTATGATGAATTCACCGATATGCAACCCGCAACATTCTAGATGACAGCAATAACGGCTTGGCGCAGGGGTGGACGAAGTGAAGGATAGCAATCATCGCTATTGCCGGCTCCAGCGTAGCAGTGTCCTCAAGCTGCCTACTTTCCAACCACCACCCATTGGAGTGGGGAAGCAAGGTAATAATGTTCGTAATTCGGTGCTGCTAGCCCACCTTTGTCTACAGGTAAATATAATTTTGTCGATGCCACTCTGCAGCACGATTTTCTCAAGATGAATTCTTGGAGCACCCTCTCCAGAGCCCTGAAGAAGGGGGGGCGATATATAATGGCAGATTCCAAAAGTAA
>CAWUFW010033381.1:0-12425 GCA_963921515.1 Calotriton arnoldi | reverse complement strand
CAGCACTGACCATAGTCACCAGCACCTCCCCTCACACCCCCCCAACACAAACTCCACAGTACCCACCTGGTAGAATGCAATGCCCTCCATCCTAACACAAGATCCCACAAAGCACCACCACCCTGGCTTATGTTGTGTGAAGCACAGGGACACTCTTGGGACTCTTAGCCAAACAACTGCCAGGACAACACTCCCAGCCATCCTGTCAGCACAGCCAGCCCACCCCACAGGGAAGCAGAGTCAAAAGGAAGGAAGCATGGGCATGCTGGGAAGGGGGTGGAGGCAATAGCATGATGGGAGTCGTAGTCACAGACATTGCTCAGCCTCACAACTGGCCCATCAACACCACCCTGAACCATGCTCACATCACAGGGAGTGGAGAAGGACTCACAAGATGGCTGACACTGGCTACTGCTGTGGGGAGCACAAGGCCCTGCTGCCAACTGTGCACCAACAAACAGCAGGACACCACTGACTGACATCCTGAGAGACAACTTACACTCCCTGCAATGCAAGCACGTTCCATGGTGGGCTATCTGGCTGGCTGGGTGGGAAGGGGGACTTGCAGCACTGACCATAGTCACCAGCACCTCCCCTCACACCCCCCCCCCAACACAAACTCCACAGTACCCACCTGGTAGAATGCAATGCCCTCCATCCTAACACAAGATCCCACAAAGCACCACCACCCTGGCTTATGTTGTGTGAAGCACAGGGACACTCTTGGGACTCTTAGCCAAACAACTGCCAGGACAACACTCCCAGCCATCCTGTCAGCACAGCCAGCCCACCCCACAGGGAAGCAGAGTCAAAAGGAAGGAAGCATGGGCATGCTGGGAAGGGGGTGGAGGCAATAGCATGATGGGAGTCGTAGTCACAGACATTGCTCAGCCTCACAACTGGCCCATCAACACCACCCTGAACCATGCTCACATCACAGGGAGTGGAGAAGGACTCACAAGATGGCTGACACTGGCTACTGCTGTGGGGAGCACAAGGCCCTGCTGCCAACTGTGCACCAACAAACAGCAGGACACCACTGACTGACATCCTGAGAGACAACTTACACTCCCTGCAATGCAAGCACGTTCCATGGTGGGATATCTGGCTGGCTGGGTGGGAAGGGGGACTTGCAGCACTGACCATAGTCACCAGCACCTCCCCTCACACCCCCCCCCCAACACAAACTCCACAGTACCCACCTGGTAGAATGCAATGCCCTCCATCCTAACACAAGATCCCACAAAGCACCACCACCCTGGCTTATGTTGTGTGAAGCACAGGGACACTCTTGGGACTCTTAGCCAAACAACTGCCAGGACAACACTCCCAGCCATCCTGTCAGCACAGCCAGCCCACCCCACAGGGAAGCAGAGTCAAAAGGAAGGAAGCATGGGCATGCTGGGAAGGGGGTGGAGGCAATAGCATGATGGGAGTCGTAGTCACAGACATTGCTCAGCCTCACAACTGGCCCATCAACACCACCCTGAACCATGCTCACATCACAGGGAGTGGAGAAGGACTCACAAGATGGCTGACACTGGCTACTGCTGTGGGGAGCACAAGGCCCTGCTGCCAACTGTGCACCAACAAACAGCAGGACACCACTGACTGACATCCTGAGAGACAACTTACACTCCCTGCAATGCAAGCACGTTCCATGGTGGGATAACTGACTGGGTGGGTGGGTGGGTGGGAAGGAGGTCTGGCTGTCAACCAAACACAATCAATGCAGACCATGTTCACACCCCAGAGAATACATAGAAATGCCCAAATAATGCAGGACAATGTGCCACACCAATATCAACCCCTGACTGTGACGACTTAGGACAATACAATGTACAGGCCCGCACCCCGAGGCACAGTCACAACTGTCAGGTGTGTCAACCACTGATGCCTGCAGAAACATGACATACATTGTTTGTGTCTCCCAAAACAGGTGATGATAGGGACACAGCAGCAGACGCTGAGGAGTCCCAGTCCCAGGCTCAAGAGGATGCCGAGCTCACTGGCGTCGTACAGCCTCTGTCCTCCTCGGACGATGAAGAACAACCTGGCACATCCGGTGCAAGTCAACATGCTGCACCAGCAGGACCACCAGCTGCAGCACCAGCAGGTCCACCAGCTGCACCCCTGCACCCACCCCTCCAACGACTGTCACCACGAATACCATCCCTGCCGACATGGACAGAATAAGGAACAACACCAGCGCAGTGACCCTGGACCAACCTGGGGCCATGGACACCACCACCACCACCAACCCCCAAGGTGGACCAGGGTTATCTGTGCGTGCAACTGCACACACTGCACATGTCAGCAGGGGTGGTGGGAGGGGTGGGAGACAGAGGTCGCTGCTTGCAGACGTTGCTGGTGTGCATGAAGACCCACAACTGGTACGCATAGCTGATGCGTACCAGTCCAGCACCGGAGAGCTCAGCCAGGTAGTGGGGCTCCTCAGAGACATCAAACAGCAGCAGGCTGCCCATCATGCCCGCTTGGACTCCCACATGTCCCAAGTGGAGTCACACATGTCACGTGTGGACTCCCACATGTCACGTGTGGACTCCCACATGACCCGCGTGGAGTCCAAGTGGGATGTACTACATGAGATGACGGCGGTGCACAGGGACATTTTACAATGCCTCCGCCAGATGAACAGCAACCAGTCCACACCTCCCTGTGTGCCAACAACATCTGGTACCGAACAAACTGCAACTGCCACAGGGAGGGAGGAGGACTCTGGCGGAGAGTCCCCTGCACCGCAGCAGCCTGCACTTGAGGGCCCCCCCCCAAGAAGAGGGGTCGTCCGAGGAGGGGAAAGTGAGAGGCTGATGGCCAAGCGCAACTCCCAGGAAGCCTGAACCTGTTCTGGATTTTCGCCTTGTGCACAGACTGTTCACCCTGTTGATGGCAACACTACTCCCACACATTGCATGGGGAGTATAAGTTGGAACAATGTGTCAGACAACAGTGGCCCCGATACTGGGGATCCTGTCTACCTGGACTTTCTATTCATCTAGGAACTTGGGATTGCAAGATTCATGTACAGCACAATCCATCCTATGCACTATTATCACAATAAACACACTAATACACCATACTTGCCTCTGTCGTGATTCCAACGTGGGTGCTGTTATGGGGATGATGAACTGCAAAATTACACAGTGTATGCGAACTGCAACAGCAAGGACAACACAGGCATGTGAGTACAGGCAACGTGACACATATGAGGGAGACACACCACCAGGGCTACACAACACATACACACCTAGGCCATCTGACTCATTGCCTACACTGATGTTGCCAGGGAAGACGGTGCAATGCACAGACACCACACCCATTCCCAGTTGTAGTCAAGTAGCCCACAGGTGCAGTAAGCAAATGGCAGTCAAATGTGTGACCACAGACAACGCACATCACTAAGTGAAGCACATGTTTATTACACAGTAGCAACATGCCGTAACCATTACAGATGCAAGGTAACCCCACCTGGTAGCGGGCACACAGTCAACAACTGTAGACAGAAGGAAGTCCATGGGTGTGGCGCACATCACCTGTAGGGACACAACAGCTACCAGCCTGGATGTGCAATCACGCCGTCGGTGGACACAGTTGACCAAACGAATCTGAAAGTACCCTGTGAAGGACAGAAATGACACACAGTCAAAAGCAATGCAGTACAGGACAGAACAGCAAAACTCATGCACAATACATGTTACAAGATACCCACCCAGAACCAAGTTAGCATGTCAACACTGTTGGGGAGTACAGCCCACCTGTCACCACACATCGCAACACACATCCTGTCAAGTAGCCCATGGACACACTCCAACAGCACCAGAGCACCACCCACACATCATGCCAACTCACATCATTCACATGACACCTCAGGATACTCACATTCAGCTAAAGAAGTTGGTGATGAGCTGTGTGCGGACATCACCATCACCATCATCATCATCATCGTCACTGGCATCGTGGTCCAGGCCAGGATCCTCCACAGGTGGCGGATGTTGGTCATCGTCATCCTGGATGAGAGGCAACTCCTTCCGCACTGCCAGGTTGTGGAGCATGCAGCAGACGATGATAATCTTGCACACTTTCGCAGGGGCATATGGGAGGGACCCTCCGGTCTTGTCCAGGCAGCGGAAGCGGCTCTTCAGGAGACCAAAGGTCCGCTCAATCACTCTCCTGGTCCGACCATGTGCCTCATTGTAGCGCATCTGGGCAGGTGTCACAGGGTTCCTGAGGGGTGTCAGCAACCACGGCATGTTGGGGTATCCCGAGTCACCTACGGACAGACAAGTGCACATCAGCTGACTTGGAAAAGTGGGCGGAATACTACAGATCAGATCACACACAATGGCACAAAGTCAGTACACACCGACAAGCCAGGCACGCTGGTTCTGCATCTGTGCCATCAACCTGGGGATGCGACTACTCCTCATCACAAAGGCATCGTGTGCTGAACCAGGGAAACGGGCACACACGTGTGTGATGGTCATGTCTGCAAGACACACCACCAGTGCATTGACCGAGTGGTAGTGCTTGCGGTTCCTGTAGGCCTGCTCCTGGGCCTGTGGTGGTACCAAAGCCACATGTGTCCCATCAATGGAGCCAATGACATGCGGCATCCTCCCCAGGGCATAAAAGTCACTCTTCACGTCAGTGAGTCGTCGCAGTCTAGGGAAATAGATGTACCGGTTCAGGAAGAGCAACATTGCCGCCAAAACATCGCGGAGCACACGGCTGAACATGGTCTGTGACATCCCACCAGCAGACGCCACAGTATGTTGGAAGGTACCGGTGGCAAAGAAGTGTAGGGCTGCCATCACCTTCACCTTGGGGGTCAGCGCTGTAGGATACGGCCGGCCAGGCTGCAAATGTGGGGACAACTGCACTGCAAAATCCTCAATCAGCTGCCTGGTGAAGCGGTACCGTCGGATGCTGTCCCGTTCCACCATCGTTGCCAGGTCTGGGAATGGCCGATGGACAGCAGGAGCCCTGCAGTGCAGAGGAGAAGTAAGCAAGATCGTCAGTCACCCCACATATGCGGCATTGAACACACTCAAGATCCCAACATACATCATCATGAGGCACAACTACATGAAGTGTGCAGTACCGGAACGACATTTATGGTACATACATGGCCAACATCTGTCAACACGGTCCTACAGGTGGCATCAATTTGTCCCTGTTTGGCCCATTGGATATCATGATGCTGTGTCACAGTCACCCCCCAGTGACATGTGAGGACAGATGTGCCCCAGGCACCACAGCTCAACGACAGGCACATTCCCAGGGACCCTGTAATGCCACATGGACACTGGCATCACCTGGAGTATCATGTGTACACCACAACAAAACAAACATGACCCCCACAGGTAGTGGCTACACTTGCCATGGCAGGAGAGCCATGGACGTCTGTGACACACACGCACAACATCAGAGTCCATGCACACACAACGTGGATGTGGAGACTGTCTCCCATTGTGCACATGAAATCAGAGACATTGTAAACACTACATGCACAAAGACTGTGGAGGGCCATCACTATTGTGCCACTGGGACACCCTGGCTCAAACATACCGTCCCACATGGGACTCACGGGGTATGTGACATGACATACACAAACACCACTGTGAAATGTGACCATGGCACATGCACAGATATGAACAGTTGCACATCACAGTGGTCACGTACACGTAACACCCATGATCCTGTCCCCATGAACACGTGCACAGCCTGGGGGTGGCTGCCCACAGGTGACACCCACAGGACAACATGTACACCAACATACACACAATAGGAAATGCAGCCTTACATGCCTTATGATAAGGTTTGGACAGGCTGTCGTGATGTAGGTGTGCCCCTCACTCCCTGGGAGCTATCTGTGGCTGGCATATGTCCATCTGAGACAGGCATGCTGACATATGCCAGTCACATGTACAGTGATGCTTGTACTGCAATGGACCGATCGGTGCCTCCGGCCGGCCCATTGCATTCAATGTGTGCGGGTACGCGTTGTACCCCTGTGCGCGTTGAACAGCAATGGACCGATCGGTGCCTCCGGCCGGCCCATTGCATTCAATGTGTGCGGGTACGCGTTGTACCCCTGTGCGCGTTGGAACAGCAATGGACCGATCGGTGCCTCCGGCCGGCCCATTGCATTCAATGTGTGCGGGTACGCGTTGTACCCCTGTGCGCGTTGAACAGCAATGGACCGATCGGTGCCTCCGGCCGGCCCATTGCATTCAATGTGTGCGGGTACGCGTTGTACCCCTGTGCGCGTTGAACAGCAATGGACCGATCGGTGCCTCCGGCCGGCCCATTGCATTCAATGTGTGCGGGCACGCGTTGTACCCCTGTGCGCGTTGTACTGCAATGGACCGATCGGTGCCTCCGGCCGGCCCATTGCATTCAATGTGCGGGTACGCGTTGTACCCCTGTGCGCGTTGAACAGCAATGGACCGATCGGTGCCTCCGGCCGGCCCATTGCATTCAATGTGTGCGGGCACGCGTTGTACCCCTGTGCGCGTTGTACTGCAATGGACCGATCGGTGCCTCCGGCCGGCCCATTGCATTCAATGTGTGCGGGTACGCGTTGTACCCTGTGCGCGTTGAACAGCAATGGACCGATCGGTGCCTCCGGCCGGCCCATTGCATTCAATGTGTGCGGGTACGCGTTGTACCCCTGTGCGCGTTGTACTGCAATGGACCGATCGGTGCGCACCCATTGACAATGGGCTTGCCTGGCAACGGACGCGTTTTCGAATATTCGAACGAGTCGGTTGCTGGAAAATCAGTTGGTCACCCACAACAATGTTGCAAAATCATGTATGTCATGAAGTTGAAGATTTGAAGGATGCTGTGGGCGTGTTTTGGTGCTGCTATTCCATGGATTGGCCAGATTCAGAAGATGCAAACGACTTGGACCTATCTCTTTGGACACAAGGGACAGTATCTGCCTCTCCAGCACATATATATTGCTGCATGTTCCCCTGAGAGCCCACTTGCCTGCACTACATGCTCCAGGACGACATCTGCCACTGCACTGCTGCTGTCTCTGCCCCTCTGGACCCTGCAATGGCACGTACTGTGGAGAGAGCCCCAGCCTTCAGCCTTGAAGAGAACCAGGCCCTGCTGGACAGCCTACTTCCACAGTACAGCAAGCTGTATGGGACACCAGGGGAGCAGGTGAGTGTTCTGTGCACTGCCTTTCTGAATGTGCATTTTGTCTGACTAGCAAGGCTGAGAGTCAGCACACCACTGGCTAGCAGGCTCACTGAGTAGTTGTCACCCCCCATAGTGTGTAGTGACTTGCACTGGACAGGTATGGTGCAGTGACAGTGCTTCTGAACAGGGTTTTACTCCCATGCTATGATACCATGTAGTGACTTCTGGAAAACTGTCCATGGGCAGCCGTGCACTGCCTGGGTACACCATGTGCCCCTATGATTGCGACATGTAAATGCAACTGTGTCATGCACGGATATGTTGCATGTGTAGTAATGTCCTTATCACTTTGTCATCCTGACAGGCTTCTGCCCATCGGAAGCATGAGATCTGGAAGGACATCGTCCGGGCTGTCCGGTCCGTGGGGGTCTACAAGCGCCGGATCCGCAACTGCCAAAAGAGGTGGCAGGACCTTCGGGGCTGGACCCGGAGGATTGCACGGGTCCAGCTGAAGCTGTCGCCTCCTCGCAGGAGGGGCGGAACACGGACCCTGACCCCCCACATGCTCAGGATCCTGGCGGTGGTCTTTCCAGACCTGGATGGGCAGCTGAAGGCCAGAGAGCAGCAAGGAGGGGGTGAGTCAAAGACTGCACTGTGTACTCTGTCTAACATGTTATGTGCCCTCCTCGGGCCAGGTTGAACTGCCACAGTACAGCAGTCATGTTGTCCAGGAGCCATGTCCCTCTATTGTGCACTGCCCACTCCTCATCTGATACCCAGGTGTGGCCCTTACATGCAGGGAATTCTGTCACTTAGGACTGTGTCCTTGCAGTTTGCTTGACTCAAGGTGGGAGACAGCATCTGTTTCCCTGACTCTGTGGTGGGCATCATGGGTGGGTCCATTGCTTACACAATGCCTGTATTCTGACATGTATTCAGCGTGTTACTTTGATCTGTGGTCCAATTGCTGAGCTGATCCACCACATGTGGCTGGGGTACCTGGCACACACCCATGCTGCGGGTGGGAACAATGTTTGGGCCCCAGGAGTATGTATATGACGTGTGTCACACATACTTAGCCAGCTGCCTACAGTCCAGGGCTCATCCCTCATTCATGTGGGGCTGGACAGTCATGCCTACTCCAGGCCATACAATACACTCTGTACTCCCACTCCCGTGTATCAGAGGACACATTGTGCACAGTGATTTGCCCCTCAGGTGTCTGCCTCTGTGTCAGTGTGCTGTGGATTAGTCGCCAGGACTGCTGTGGAGTTTCTTGGTAGGGGCTCAGCATGCCACTGGAGATGTGACCATAGGAGACGATACTTGTGTGACACATAGGTGTCTGATCAGCTGCCCATGCAGACTGGGGCATGTAAATGTGAAGTTCAGGCAGCTGTTCCCCATGCACAGCAGAGTGTGAGGGGCTCAGGTTCAGAGGGTAGTGTCACAGGTCTCCCATATGTCCAATAGGTATGACCTGGACAGATGAGGGTTAAGAGGATGTGTTGTGGGGGATGTACATGTGCACTTGTGCAGCTCCAGGACTTGCATTCCCCATGACCTACTATTGTGACACAGTGCAGAGTGTTGTTGTCTGGCTGCAAAGTCATACATCACTGAGACAGTGATGTATGACTTTGCAGTCATGCCTCCGCCATGGCATGTGTCTACTGATTGGTGATCCTGCAGGGGAGTGACATGTGCTACATGCACACCATAGTGGCGCTGGCTATCAGGACATGGGTGCATCATGGTGTCTGTCGCTGGTATGCATCACATGCATTTCCTATTTGACTCTGGGCATCCCTTACATCCGTAAACCTGTACTGACTCAGTGGCAAGAGCTGTGATGTGTCCACACCGTGTCCTCTGCACTGTCCAACTACTGTGTACTTGGTGCATGTGTCAACACTGGGGTGTTGCAATCCAACAGACACCAGACAGATGGGTGCAAGGCCATGTGGGATGTGAGTGCCATGCTTGGCATCAGACTGACAATTGACTTCTCCTGTTCAATTAGTGCACTTTTAGCAATGTACAACTAATGATGCCAGGGCTTGCTCTGTGATGTGCTGTGCTCACAGTGGTGTGTGCGTTATGTGCAGGTGACTGATGTCTGTCTGTTTCCCCATTGTTTGCAGATACATCCACGGCCACGGAAGGGGACAGCTCCACGGACCAGGAGGAGCCGGAGAGCCAGACTGGGTCAGCAGCCGAGGAGTGGTCGGAGGGACCCAGTGGCACGGAGGGCGAGGGGAGCCACACCGAGGAGTCCTCAGCAGCATCCACCTCAGCTGAGGACCAGAGCAACTCGGAGGATGACTCCCTTGTGGAGGCGGGTGTCAGCAGCCACCACACCCCAGCTAGTGTTGCTGTCCCCGCCACCACCAGCACCACCACCGCCCTCCCATCGGCTCCCATTCCCCAGGTCCGTGGAGGCTCCCATGTCCGGGAGCGTGTCTCCTTTGGGCCAGGCACCGCACCCCCTGCCCCTGTGTCCCCTGCTGCCCTGAGTGAGGAGTCTGTGTACCTCCTTCGCCAGCTCCATGTAGGGCAGACAGCCATGCTGAGTGTCCTCCATGCGCACACCGCGCTGTTGACTCAGCTGGTGTCGTTCATGGAGGGCATCTCATCGGGCATGTCTGACCTACAGAGGGGCAATAGGTCCATGGACTCCTCCCTGACGGCAGCAGTGTCCCTCCTCAAACGGTCCCTCACCCCTCCTGCCTCTGCTCCATCCACACTCCCCAGCACCTTACCCATCCCAGGCACACACACACTGGCACACACCAGCACACACACATCCAGCACACTGACACACACGCCAATGACAAAACGCACACGCAAGCACATTCAGGGGACTGAAGCCAGACTCACAGGGGATGGGGCCCTGGAACACACACACGCATCCACATGCACTGCGCAGTCCTCAGTTCCCTCTCCCTCCAAAGCACCCTCCCTTGCCTCACCTGCAACCCCAAAGTCACAGCAGCTCTTCCTCTGTGACCTCGGCCTCTTCCCCACCGATGAAGCTGCTCCAGCATCCCGGGGGAAGAGGAAGCCCACCCACACGGAGCAGAGTGCCCCTCGTCCCCGGACACCCTCCCCCAGGCGCAGACGGACTGAGGCCCCCACCCGCAAGTCCCCCCCGGAGTGCTAAGAGCAAGACCCCGCCACCGCCCTGCAGCTCAGGCACAAGGTCTCCGTCCTCCATCCCTCAGGCCCCCACTGCACAGGTGCCCCCACCACACCCTGCCCCAGGTTCCCCCACCCACAGATATACCATCCCCAAGATGCTCCGGCCTACTCCCCCTGCCACTTGCTCTCCCAGCACCACACCCCCGCTGCGCTTGTCTGTGCCACTGATGTGGTGAGGGTGTCCCCCCCTCTGTCCAACCCACCTTGCCTGTTCCCCATTCTCCTCCCCTGGAGGTAGGCACTGCAGTGGAGTCCACTACCGCCCTGTCTGACTTGGGCACTGCAGTGGCGGACCTGTCCACCCCATCTGCAGGGTCCACTGCAGTTGTGCCGGCACCCACGACATCTGTGTCATGCCCCCCAGTTGTGCCGGCACACACCATGTCAGACACCTCCACTGCAGTTGTCAGTGGCTCTCCAGCACCCACCACCCCTTCCCTGACTCCCCCTGGTGAGCCCTGATCCTGTCCCTGCGGTGCCTGGCCTGCCCCCCGGTTGCCCCTCCTAGTGGATTGTCCCTGGTATTGTGCAGGCATGCGTAGGGTGACATCTGCCAGTGTCACCCTGTTTGAACTTTGACAATGGACTGGCCATTGGCCTTTGCTCTTTTTTCAGGACTTCGTTTGGCCTCAACACATATGCTGAATAAAGCAACTTTCTTTTCTCTAGTGCTCATGCTTCAGATGTACATGTTGTTGGTGCAGCTAACCATGCCCTTGCTGCAGTGATGGTGATATCTGGTCTCATGATTATGAAGTGTTACTGTGCAGGAACCCATGTGGTCCAGGGGGAATGTGTCCTATCATGTGGTGTATCCATGTCATCAATAGCAGCATCTGAGGGTGTCATGTGTTCAGTATTTGGCAATGGGTTTCCTACTTACATTGGCAATTTCATATCTGTGGCTTCCACCCCTGCACATCTGTTGTGCCTGCCATCGTTGCATTTGTCTACTTCCTGACCGTGTTGCCATCTCCAGTGGACATGCAGGTTTGGGCATCAATGGGGAGGGACTCATCCGTGTAGTCAGTGCAACATTGCTATACAAGTGTGTTGGATCTGTGCTGATGATTCCGTTGGCACATCCATGACCAGGCTGATGTGATGGGAGCCCTCATTTGGTGCTAATTGTTGATTGTGTGACCAAGTGCTCAGCTGACATGATGGGGCCCTACTGAGGCAACATATGGCACAGCTTTCCTCACACAGGAGTGGAGTCCCCTCATGGCAGTGTGTACACGTGTGACATTGCCTGCGCCCAAGGTGTGTGTTGTATGTGCATGTCTGTGTGTTCACTTCCATTCATCTGCGCATGCTGTGATCCCTAGTGTTGTACCTGTTTGTGATGCTTGCTGACTTGAGCTATGTTCCCCCAAAGTCTTCTCCCTGTGTTCTCTGTGATGTGGGTGCATGGCACATTACTGGTCATCAGGGTGTCACCCATAGGTGTGTTTGCTGTCAGGGCAGAGTTTGTGTGCTGACGCAGATGGGTCACAGTCAGGTTTCCCTTTGGCACTTGTTGTTTGCCCCTGTCATGTGATTTCCAGTTTGTGTTATCTTTCAGTGATTGTGACACGTTGTGTGTGTGACTGCTGGCACTCCTTAGGGTCCGGGCTGCAATGTTGGTTGTTGTCTATGTGTGTTCTTTGTGGGTGACCTTGGCTTCTTCATTGGTGTGTGACTGTGGCTGGGATCCCATTGGTCGGTGTGGTATTGCCGTCATGTCCATGTACAGCGTAGTGTGCAGTGTGTCAGACATTCAGGAGTCTTGTTGAGTGTCCATGTGTGATGTGTTTCTACACCTTGGTTCCCACCCACCACCCTGGAATAGTCATGGGTGCATGTGCAATGTCACCAGTGCATGTGTACTTCACTGCTGCACATTGTTGGAGGTCGAGGGGTGTGGTCTTGAGTGTGTGCAGATGAGAGTTGTTGCCCGGCTAGTCCCCTGCCTCCATGTTGGCCTTGGCTTACTGGCCATGCTGATTGATTTGTGCTTGTGTAGGTGTGATGGTAGTTAGTTGCTCAGGACACCTGACTGTGGTTCA
>CAWUFW010033380.1:0-12425 GCA_963921515.1 Calotriton arnoldi | reverse complement strand
CTAAAACACTACCACCGCATGACCCCTACACTACCCAAATACCAATGCACTACCCTAATCCCTAAAACACTACCCCCGCACAACCCCCTACACTACCCAAAGACCACTGCACTACCCTAAACTCTAAAACAATACCCCCCGCACGACTCCCTACACTACCCAAAGACCACTGCACTACCCTAAACCCTAAAAACTACCCCCAGCACGAACCCCTACACTACCCAAACACCACTGCACTACCCTAAACCATAAAACACTACCCCCAGCAATACCCCCTACGCTACCCAAACACCACTGCACTACCCTAAACCCTAAAACACTACCCCCAGCAGTACCCCTACACTACCCAAACACCATTGCACTACCCTAAACCCTAAAACACTACCCCCAGCAGTATCCCCTACACTACCCAAACACCACTGCACTACCCTAAACCCTAAAACCCTAAAACACTAACCCCAGCACGACCCCTACACTACCCAAACACCACTGTACTACCCTAAACCCTAAAACACTCCCCCAGCACGACTCCCTACACTACCCAAACACCACTGCACTACCCTAAACCCTAAATCTACCCCCAGCATGACCCCCTACACTACACAAACACCACTGCACTACCCTAAACCCCTAAAACACTACCCCCAGCACGACCCTTTTCACTACCTAAACACAACTGCACAATTTGTTACAGGCATTGCAACGCAGGCCTGTGGTGCTTACTGGAAGTACCTGGTGGGCTAGTTGGGCCCCCAAGGACTCTCAGGATTCAAGGTGACCTAATCCCCCAACCCAAACGCGCCACGGGGCGCGTTTGCACAGTGGTGAAGGGAGGGGGCGGGGCCTCTGGTGACATGTGCGCAAACACACCCTGTGGTGCATTTTAAGTTGGGGAGTTAATTCCTTTGAATCCTGGGGGCCAACTAGCCCACCAGGTACCTTCAGTAAGCACAACAGAGTTGCGTTGCAGAGAGGTGAAAAAAGGTGCGTGGCCTCGGAACGCCTCTCTGCAACTCAGCTCTGTGGTCATAACTGTAGGTACCTGGGGGCTAGTTGGGCCCCAGGGACCCTCAGGATTCAAGGGGACTTAATCCCGCAACTTAAAACGCGCCACGGGGCGCGTTTGCACACATGTCACCTCAGGCCCCCCTCCCTTCACCACTGTGCAAACGCACACTGGCTCTGGTTAGTCAGAGTCAGTTACCACCAGTACCCGTCTGAAAAAGTTGTGGGCACAGGATGATTTTGCAACAAGGCCTCTTTCTGCTCCTCTGTTGGTTCTTTCTGCACATCTTTTGCTTCTTTCTGTGCGTTTTTTCTTCTTTCTTCACATGTCCTACCTCTGTTGGCATAGTTAGAAACTAGCATTTAAAAACCTTTGAAATTCACTTAAAAAATCATAGGTTTCAGGCACGTTATAGTTAGAAATTAGCATTTAAAAAACCTTTGAAATTCACTGAAAACACCATAGGTTTCAGGCACGTTATAGTTAGAAATTAGCATTTAAAAAACCTTTGAAATTCACTGAAAAACCATAGGTTTCAGGCACGTTATAGTTAGAAATTAGCATTTAAAAAACCTTTGAAATTCACTGAAAAAACCATAGGTTTCAGACACGTTATAGTTAGAAATTAGCATTTAAAAACCTTTGAAATTCACTGAAAAAACCATAGGTTTTAGGGACAGTTATAGTTAGTTGGACATTGCACTCGTACAAAACCCGTGAAATTCCCCTGTTATAGTTAGTTCAGCTAACTATAACTCGCGCCCCGCAATGCACTGCTGATGACGTCACATATTACATCACTCATGACATGGTCAGTGACATCACTGATGACATCACTGATGACATCTCAAATGACATCACTGATGACATCATCCATGTGATAATTTCATGCATCTTCTCACACCCTAATATAACTTTTGATACACCCACTCTAAATTACAGACTGCCATTCTCAAAACCATAGACACTCCAACACCAAAAACTACATACCCACTCACTGATTCTTAGGTCTACACACACATCCACTCACTCACCTGTACAGTCACTCATACTTACAGTCACTCAGTACAGGACTATCATATGCACTCATACACCTATATAAACACCACACACCGCCACTCATCCATAGAGGTACTCACACACCTAGTCAGTCATGCAAAAAATTAATCACATACCCATTTACTCACCTATACAGTTATACACACACCAGCTCACTTACTCATACAAATACTAGCACATTCTTACGCTCTTATACAATAACTGATACAAGCACACACGCATCCATACAGCCACTCTCACAATAACACACTCTCACTTATAGCCATTTAAATACTCTAACACACATATATACTGCCTTTTACATATGTAGTTACTCGCACATGTACCACTGAGATATACATTCACTCACTAACACACCCATACACACACTCACCCACCCAAGCAGTCCATCACAGATGCACTCTCTGAAATCATGCACCCAGTGAATCACCCACTCACACATCTATGTATAGAGTCACACACACCCCACCCACACAAACACTCAGGCAGCCATACAGATACTCAGAGAACCAATCAATAACCCATATAGACACTCATGTAGCTATTCGCAAATCCATGCATCCACTTACACACCAACAAACAGATGGATACAGACATTCACACAGTTTAGTCACTAACCCATGCATTCAGTAAGATACGTTTAATCACTCACTTGTAGAGTCAGTCACTCACGTACTAAATCATCCATTCAGACACTTATACACCCACTCATTCTTCAATACGCCTTTCCCTATATATATTAAACATATTTAAACTTTACAGAAACACACAGTCACTGGATGATGTCATCAGTGATGTCATTTGAGATGTCATCAGTGATGTCATCAGTGATGTCACTGACCATGTCATGAGTGATGTAATATGTGACGTCATCAGCAGTGCATTGCGGGGCGCGAGTTATAGTTAGCTGAACTAACTATAACAGGGGAATTTCACGGGTTTTGTACGAGTGCAATGTCCAACTAACTATAACTGTCCCTAAACCTATGGTTTTTCAGTGAATATATATATATATATACCTTCTTTTGAACATTTTATTCGGCCAGTCTCGGTCGAGAGAATTGAACTACCACGCAAAGAAATGGAAAGTGGGCTGCTGCGCACAGACTGTCTTTGTATGCGCTTAGCAGGCTAAAACAGGTAATGAGGCAATGAACCGGGAGCCAGTGCTTGTAGCTCACTGGAGAGCATAATTTGGTGCAATATCAATGTTTTTAAGGCAGAATACACTGAGGATGATGAATTATGATGTGGAAAAATCTACGAGTCCCAGAAATCTCTAATCAATTAACCCACCAGAGTGGCGTAACCTACCAGAAGGATGTTAAATAAAACTGATGATTGGACCCTTTTTGCCACACCATTCTGCCTGCAAACATCACTGTGAGCCCGTGAGCAAGGAGCAGGAGCTCTGAAACGATAGGGGCTGTGTATTTTATCGAGCGCTGGGATGTCCGGTTTTTCAAGAATAAAAGAAACACTGCTTCAAAGTGCAGAGTTCACCTGTTTTTCCAAGTTCATCCTCACAGGTGGGATACCTTCTTTTGAACATTTTATTCGGCCAGTCCCCGTCGAGAGGATTGAACTACCACGCAAAGAAATGGAAAGTGGGCTGCTGCGCACAGACTGTCTGTGTTGCGCTTAGCAGGCTAAAACAGGTAATAAGGTGAGTGAACCGGGAGCCAGTGCTTGTAGCTCACTGGAGAGCATAATTTAAAGCAATATCAATGTTTTTAAGGCAGAATCCACTTGGAGGATGATGAATTATGGTGAGGAAAAAACTACGAGTCCCATAAATCTCTAATCAATTAACCCACCAGAGGGCGTAACCTACCAGAAGGGATGTTAAATAGAACTGGATGATTGGACCCTCTTTTGCCACACCTTTCTGCCTGCAAACATCACCGTGAGCAAGGAGCAGGAGCTCCGAAACGTGTAGGGCTGTGTATTTTATGAGCGCTGGGATGTCCGGTTTTTCAAGAATAAAAGAAACACTGCTTCAAAGGGCAGAGTTTGCCTGTTTTTACAAGTTCATCCTCACAGGTGGGATACCTTCTTTGAACATATATATATATATATATATATTATCTACTGGCGGTCGCCAGTAGATAGTTATAGTTAGGACCTATTTTCCATAGGAAATCCGCAACATTCTATTTGAAATAACTCTTGCGTTGGTTGAATAATCTTCGCGAAATTTTCAAACTTTATGGCCCGCTCCGGTCCGCTCCTACCCTGAAAGTTTCGGGTTGATTCGTCAAGCAGGGGCTGAGAAAAAAGGGGGGTCCCAAAACGTGTTTTCCCCATTCAATTTCCCATAGGAAAGTTTAGCCACGGCTACAGCTCGAACTGCTGAACGGAATTACAAAAAATTTGGCAAAGAGGTAGTTCTTGGTTCAGAAAGAACCCTTTTGTTAAATGGTGTAAATCCGTTCAGTAGTTGCGGAGAAATTAAAAAAATAAGAGTCAAAAAATCAATTTCCCATAGGAAACTTTATGCAAGGCTACAGCCCGAACTGCTGAACGGAATTACACCAAATTTGGCAAAGAGGTAGTTCTTGGTTCAGAAAGAACCCTTTTTGTTAAATGGTGTAAATCCGTTCAGTAGTTACTGAGAAAATCAAAAGTAAAACACATATATATCTGGGCAGAGCCTAACCACACATGTCATCGTGAGATCTGATTGGCTGTCAGCACTTCATCCTGGAATTGCTGGCAGCCATCTTGGGACCAATATAAATGATAGTACCCCATTGAAATGCATTGTAGTGAATCGAAGATTTTGAGGGTTACCAAAAGGAGAACTATAAAGGGTGATAACAGACTTTAGTTACATTAGAATTCATTTGTTGATGGTACCATACTAATTTCAGGAATTGTGGTGTGTTCTAAGGTGATTTTACCCTCGTGAAAAACCTTCTGCTGGGATATCATGAATCATGTTTGAGAGAAAACTATTTTCACATGCTTGTCCCATACAATTTTGGAAGATGCTCCAGAAGCTATAATGAGAGCACATTTTCTGTAAATTCACATTATCTTTCTCAGTCATGTGAGAATGAAGTCTGACATTCTCAGTAAAACATGTACATCCAACAAGGGCAGAGACTGTCAGTTGATTCCTTTGTGTTCTACTGCAGCTTCCCAGAGTGTTCTAAAGAACAACTAGAGTGCTAACAGCCTTACTTATGACAAAAGTATGGCACACCTGAAGCCATCTTGATTGGAATAAACTGGTAACACTTAAAACATTTAATTTAAAAAGGAACAAAATGATGGGGTTCATCTTGTCATAGAAATTATGGTTAGTGCTCTGGAAAGAAAAATTAGGACATGTTTCAAGTGTGATCTCAAATATCTTCCTGTTATATTTCAACAGGAGCAGCCTGTCAGTTGATGCCTTTGTGTTCTACTGCAGCTTCCCAGAGTGTTCTAAAGAACAACTAGAGCGCTAACAGTCTTACTTATGACAAAAGTATGGCACACCTGAAGCCATCTTGATTGGAATAAACTGGTAACACTTAAAACATTTAATTTAAAAGGAATAAAATGATGGGGTTCATTTTGTCATAGAAATTATGGTTAGTGCTGTAGAAAGAAAAATTAGGACATGTTTCAAGTGTGATCTCAAATATCTTCCTGTTATATTTCAACAGGAGCAGCCTGTCAGTTGATGCCTTTGTGTTCTACTGCAGCTTCCCAGAGTGTTCTAAAGAACAACTAGAGCGCTAACAGTCTTACTTATGACAAAAGTATGGCACACCTGAAGCCATCTTGATTGGAATAAACTGGTAACACTTAAAACATTTAATTTAAAAAGGAACAAAATGAGGGGGTTCATTTTGCCATAGAAATTATGGTTAGTGCTGTAGAAAGAAAAATTAGGACATGTTTTAAGTGAGATCTCAAATATCTTCCTGTTATATTTCAACAGGAGCAGCCTGTCAGTTGATGCCTTTGTGTTCTACTGCAGCTTCCCAGAGTGTTCTAAAGAACAACTAGAGTGCTAACAGCCTTACTTATGACAAAAGTATGGCACACCTGAAGCCATCTTGATTGGAATAAACTGGTAACACTTAAAACATTTAATTTAAAAAGGAACAAAATGAGGGGGTTCATTTTGCCATAGAAATTATGGTTAGTGCTGCAGAAAGAAAATTTAGTGCATGTTTTAAGTGAGATCTCAAATCTTCTTCTATTTCATTAGAAAATTCTGACATGCAGACTGAAACAATCACTTTCAATACCAGCAGTAGACTTCCAGTTAACTCCTTGGTGAGCAGTAGCTTTACTACAGTGATCTAATGAACAACTAGAGTGCTAACATTCTGAATTTATGGCAAATGTGTGACACATCTGAATGCCTTCTTGATGGAATCAAAGTAAAAACTGAAAGCATTTCCTGCTGAGGAGACTGCAGTAAATGAGGAAATTAGGAAACTTCATAACAAAGAAGTCTTCCAAGATGGCCACCAGTGAAAAAAGAGCCCAAATGTAGCACAAATATTACCCAGATGTAGCCCACATATAGCCCAATGACAAAAGTGTGCAAAACACTTTTTATTTTTAGTTTTTTTGTAGTTTTTATGTAGTGCAGACTGGTCAGGTATTGGAGCGTTGCATCTTAAAACATGACCCCCCTACACTACAAAAACACCACTGCACTACCCTAAACCCTAAAACACTACCCCCAGCACGACCCCCTACACTACACAAGCACCACTGCACTATCCTAAACCCTAAAACACTACCCCCAGCATGACCCCCTACACTACACAAACACCACTGCACTACCCTAAACCCTAAAACACTACCCCAACACCACTGCACTAACCTAAATCCTAAAACACTACCCCAGCACGACCCCCTACACTACCCAAACACCACTGCCCTACCCTAAAACATGACCCCCTACACTACACAAACACCACTGCACTACCCTAAACCCTAAAACACTACCCCCAGCACGACCCCCTACACTACACAAGCACCACTGCACTACCCTAAACCCTAAAACACTACCCCCAGCACGACCCCCTACACTACACAAACACCACTGCACTACCTTAAACCCTAAAACACTACCCCCAGCATGACCCCCTACACTACCCAAACACCACTGCACTAACCTAAATCCTAAAACACTACCCCCAGCACGACCCCCTACACTACCCAAACACCACTGCACTACCCTAAAACATGACCCCCTACACTACACAAACACCACTGCACTACCCTAAACCCTAAAACACTACCCCCCAGCACGACCCCCTACACTACACAAGCACCACTGCACTACCCTAAACCCTAAAACACTAGCCCCAGCACGACCCCCCACACTGCCCGAACACCACTGCACTGCCCTAAACCCTGAAACACCAACCCTAGCACGACCCCCTACACTGCCCGAACACCACTGCACTGCCCTAAACCCTGAAACACCACCCCTTCACGACCCCCTACACTGCCCGAACACCACTGCACTGCCCTAAACCCTGAAACACCACCCCCAGCACGACCCCCTACACTGCCCGAACACCACTGCACTGCCCTAAACCCTGAAACACTACCCCCAGCAAGACCTCCTACACTGCCCGAACACCACTGCACTGCCCTAAACCCTGAAACATCACCCCCAGCAAGACCCCCTACACTGCCCGAACACCACTGACTCCTAAACCCTGAAACACCACCCCCAGCACGACCCCCTACACTGCCCGAACACCACTGCACTGCCCTAAACCCTGAAACACCACCCCAGCACGACCCCCTACACTGCCCGAACACCACTGCACTGCCCTAAACCCTGAAACACCACCCCCTGCACGACCCCCTACACTGCCCGAACACTACTGCACTGCCCTAAACCCTGAAACACCATCCCCAGCACGACCCCCTACACTGCACGAACACCACTGCACTGCCCTAAACCCTGAAACACTACCCCCAGCAAGACCCCTACACTGCCCGAACACCACTGCACTGCCCTAAACCCTGAAACATCACCCCCAGCAAGACCCCCTACACTGCCCGAACACCACTGCCCTAAACCCTGAAACACCACCCCCAGCAAGACCCCCTACACTGCCCGAACACCACTGCACTGCCCTAAACCCTGAAACACCAGCCCCAGCACGACCCCTACACTGCCCGAACACCACTGCACTGCCCTAAACCCTGAAACACCACCCCCTGCACGACCCCCTACACTGCCCGAACACCACTGCACTGCCCTAAACCCTGAAACACCACCCCCAGCACGACCCCTACACTGCCCGAACACCACTGCACTGCCCTAAACCCTGAAACACCACCCCCTGCACGATCCCCTACACTGCCCGAACACCACTGCACTGCCCTAAACCCTGAAACACCACCCCCAGCACGACCCCCTACACTGCCCGAACACCACTGCACTGCCCTAAACCCTAAAACACCACCCCCAGCACGACCCCCTACACTGCCCGAACACCACTGCACTGCCCTAAACCCTGAAACACCAGCCCCAGCACGACCCCCTACACTGCCCGAACACCACTGCACTGCCCTAAACCCTGAAACACCAGCCCCAGCAAGACCCCCTACACTGCCCGAACACCACTGCACTGCCCTAAACCCTGAAACACCACCCCCAGCAAGACCCCTACACTGCCCGAACACCACTGCACTGCCCTAAACCCTGAAACACCACCCCCAGCAAGACCCCCTACACTGCCCGAACACCACTGCACTGCCCTAAACCCTGAAACACCACCCCCAGCACGACCCCCTACACTGCCCGAACACCACTGCACTGCCCTAAACCCTGAAACACCACCCCCAGCACGACCCCCTACACTGCCCGAACACCACTGCACTGCCCTAAACCCTGAAACATCAACCCCAGCAAGACCCCCTACACTGCCTGAACACCACTGCACTGCCCTAAACCCTGAAACACCAGCCCCAGCACGACCCCCTACACTGCCCGAACACCACTGCACTGCCCTAAACCCTGAAACACCACCTCCAGCACGACCCCCTACACTGCCCGAACACCATTGCTCTGCCCTAAACCCTGAAACACTAGCCCCAGCACGACCCCCTACACTGCCCGAACACCACTGCACTGCCCTAAACCCTGAAACACCACCCCCAGCACGACCCCCTACACTGCCCGAACACCACTGCACTGCCCTAAACCCTGAAACACCAGCCCCAGCAAGACCCCCTACACTGCCCGAACACCACTGCACTGCCCTAGACTCTGAAACACCAGCCCCAGCAAGACCCCCTACACTGCCCGAACACCACTGCACTGCCCTAAACCCTGAAACACCAGCCCCAGCACGACCCCCTACACTGCCCGAACACCACTGCACTGCCCTAAACCCTGAAACACCAGCCCCAGCACGACCCCCTACACTGCCCGAACACCACTGCACTGCCCTAAACCCTGAAACACCACCCCCTGCACGACCCCCTACACTGCCCGAACACCACTGCACTGCCCTAAACCCTGAAACACCACCCCTGCACGACCCCCTACACTGCCCGAACACCACTGCACTGCCCTAAACCCTGAAACACCACCCCCTGCACCGACCCCCTACACTGCCCGAACACCACTGCACTGCCCTAAACCCTGAAACACCACCCCAGCACGACCCCCTTTACTGCTCGAACACCACTGCACTGCCCCAAACCCTGAAACACCACCCCCAGCACGACCCCCTACACTGCCCGAACACCACTGCTCCTAAACCCTGAAACACCACCCCCTGCACGACCCCCTACACTGCCCGAACACCACTGCACTGCCCTAAACCCTGAAACCCACCACCCCCTACACTGCCCGAACACCACTGCACTGCCCTAAACCCTGAAACACCACCCCCAGCACGACCCCCTACACTGCCCGAACACCACTGCACTGCCCTAAACCCTAAAACACCACCCCCAGCATGACCCCCTACACTGCCCGAACACCACTGCACTGCCCTAAACCCTAAAACACTACCCCCAGCACGACCCCCTACACTACCCGAACACCACTGCACTACCCTAAACCCTAAAACACTACCCCCAGCACAACCCCCTACACTACCCGAACACCACTGCACTGCCCTAAACCCTCAAACACTCCCCCAGCACGACCCCCTACACTACCCGAACACCACTGCACTGCCCTAAACCCTAAAACACTCCCCCAGCACGACCCCCTACACTACCCGAACACCACTGCACTGCCCTAAACCCTAAAACACTCCCCCCAGCACGACCCCCTACACTACCCAAACACCACTGCACTGCCCTAAACCCTAAAACACTACCCCCCGCATGACCCCCTACACTACCCAAACACCAATGCACTACCCTAATCCCTAAAACACTACCCCCCGCATGACCCCCTACACCCTACCCTAAACCCTAAAACACTACCCCCGCACGACTCCCTACACTACCCAAAGACCACTGCACTACCCTAAACCCTAAAACACGACCTCCTACACTACACAAACACCACTGCACTACCCTAAACCCTAAAACACTACCCCCTACACTACACAAACACCACTGCACTACCCTAAACCCTAAAACACTACCCCAGCACGAACCCCTACACTACCCAAACACCACTGCACTACCCTAAACCCTAAAAAACTACCCCCAGCAGTACCCCCTACACTACCCAAACACCACTGCACTACCCTAAACCCTAAAACACTACCCCCAGCAGTACCCCCTACACTACCCAAACACCACTGCACTACCCTAAATCACTACCCCCAGCACGACCCCCTACACTACCCAAACACCACTGCACTACCCTAAACCCTAAAACACTACCCCCAGCACGACCCCTACACTACCCAAACACCACTGCACTACCCTAAACCCTAAAACACTCCCCCAGCACGACTCCCTACACTACCCAAACACCACTGCACTACCCTAAACCCTAAATCTACCCCCAGCATGACCCCCTACACTACACAAACACCACTGCACTACCCTAAACCCTAAAACACTACCCCCAGCACGACCCTCTTCACTACCTAAACACAACTGCACAATTTGTTACAGGCGTTGCAACGCAGGCCTGTGGTGCTTACTGGAAGTACCTAGTGGGCTAGTTGGGCCCCAGGGACCCTCAGGATTCAAGGTGACCTAATCCCCCAACTTAAAACGCACCACGGGGCGCGTTTGCACAGTGGTGAAGGGAGGGGGCGGGGCCTCAGGTGACATGTGCGCAAACACGCCCTGTGGTGCGTTTTAAGTTGGGGAATTAATTCCCTTTGAATCCTGAGGGACCCTGGGGGCCAACTAGCCCACCAGGTACCTTCAGTAAGCACAACAGAGTTGCATTGCAGAGAGGTGAAAAAGGTGCGTGGCCTCGGAACGCCTCTCTGCAACTCAGCTCTGTGGTCCTAACTGCAGGTACCTGGGGGCTAGTTGGGCCCCAGGGACCCTCAGAATTCAAGGGGACTTAATCCCGCAACTTAAAACGCGCCACGGGGTGCGTTTGCACACATGTCACCTCAGGCCCCCCCTCCCTTCACCACTGTGCAAACGCGCCCTGTAGCGCGTTTTAAGAGGTAGTTTTAATCCCTCTGCCCTATTATGTACTAGGGACTTGCAGAGGAGGTCATGCTAATCACAGGGGTACCCCAACGCATAGTGTTCCCTAGTGTATGTAGGTGTTTTCACTGTATTCTAAGTGTCTTTTAGCATAGCACTGGCTCTGGTTAGTCAGAGTCAGTTACCACCAGTACCCGTCTGAAAAAGTTGTGGGCACAGGATGATTTTGCAACAAGGCCTCTTTTCTGCTCCTCTGTTGGTTCTTTCTGCACATCTTTTGCTTCTTTCTGTGCGTTTTTTCTTCTTTCTTCACATGTCCTACCTCTGTAGGCATAGTTAGAAACTAGCATTTAAAAAACCTTTGAAATTCACTTAAAAAATCATAGGTTTCAGGCACGTTATAGTTAGAAATTAGCATTTAAAAAACCTTTGAAATTCACTGAAAAAACCATAGGTTTCAGACACGTTATAGTTAGAAATTAGCATTTAAAAAACCTTGAAATTCACTGAAAAAACCATAGGTTTTAGGGACAGTTATAGTTAGTTGGACATTTCACTCGTACAAAACCATAGAAATTCCCCTGCTATAGTTAGTTCAGCTAACTATAACTCGCGCCCCGCAATGCACTGCTGATGACGTCACATATTACATCACTCTGTAGGGAAATGGACCACCTCAACAGCTTTGGATTCTCACCCCTCATCTGCATCAACCATCTGAGGGGCCTGTGGTCTGTCTGAACCCGGAAGTGAGTCCCAAACAGGTATGGTCTCAGCTTCTTCAGTGCCCAGACCACAG
>CAWUFW010033379.1:0-12426 GCA_963921515.1 Calotriton arnoldi | reverse complement strand
GTGCAACAGTAGGGAAAGTGTTGGATAGCGGAGGGGCAAGAATGACTATTCCACTCCAGGAGTGCAACAGTAGGGGAAAGTGTTGGATAGCGTGAGGGGCAAATTACTATTCCCACTCCTGCGAATGCAACAGTAGGGAAAGTGTTGGATAGCAGAGGGATAAAAATTACTATTCCCAGTAAAGAAAATTCAAATTTAAAAACAAAGAAAATATCAACTACAATACAAAATATAATAAAAAACCCATAAACAAAACATATATAAAAATATAAAATTTACAAAACATAGAAACATATTATAATGTGAAAAATCTAAAACTTACATAAAAAGATTAATTTTAATTTAACAAAAATAACAAAGAAATAAATATTTTGTAATAGAAATTAATTTTAATAAAAAAATGATCATTACATAAATGTAATATTTTTCCTACCATATAATACCACACAATTTACAAGACACATCTAAATTAAAAAAGTGTAACTCCATAATTAAGACAATTAATTATCAGTTATACAAATATTAATTATTAAAAATCACATTTAAAAGGTAAAAGTTAATGTACTAACCAAACGTTATAGCTATTGAACCTAAATCCCAAACAAAATAAAATAAACAATTAACAAAATATTTATCAATTAATAAATTAATATTAATGATCCAAGTAATGCTGAATTAATTTAAACTAAATTACTATTCACCCTCAACCCCAATAAACACCAAAACAGACACCTAAAAATATTTACATATTCCATAGATATCAATTAACAACAAATCATTAATTAATTTTTAAAAATTTACTTCCTACCATTTACCACTATAAACCCCACAACTCACACATCAAAATAATTACACAATCGCTCATATTTAAATTTTAATTAATTAATTAGCATTAATTAACAATTAATTAATTATAAATAAATTACCTCCCACCATATTCCCCTATATTCAATTTCTTAAAACTTGACACAATTGACATAATTAATGAACAATTAATTAATTAATTAACAACAACAGTTAACAGCAAAATATAAATAATTATTAATAAATTAATTCACACAATTAACACTATAAAATAAATATTAATAAATCTAATACAATTAAATTCTTCCCACCCTATTCTCCATAAACCCACAACCTGCTCCTAAAAATGACACAATTAACATAATTGCAATTAATTAATAATTAACAACCAATTTATAAATAATTAATAATAAATTAATCCCCACACAATTAACAATATAAAATATTACATAAATAAATATTATTTAATAGAAAATATTAATAATTTAATCATAATTAAATTAATTTCCATCATATTCCCTATAAACCCACAACCGGCTCTAAAATGACACAATTAACATATTTACCAATTAATTAATCAATAAAAATTAACAGCCAATTAATTAATTAATTATTAATAAATTAATTTACGATTAGCACTATAAAACCAAAATTAAATAAATACTAATAAATAAACATTTATATTCAATTTATTATAACGGAACTAAAACGCAAAATGTAATTAAAATAATATTAAAAACTTCAAAATATGTAACACATGTATTAAAAAACAAATGCAATACTTAGACAAAACATACATTTAAAAATACATACTAAAATACATAACACTAACTAAAAAGATATTTTTAACAACTATGGAGCCGATCACGATGGTGGCGGATAAAGTCCGCCCGCCATCGCATATGCATAGGTGCGGCGGTCCCGCAGTACACATTAGGATGCGCCCGCCACACATATACGGGAGCGCATCTCAATATTTTTACATTGCGACGGCGGTGCTGCAGGCAGCACCCGCCGCAATGTAAATAGGCATGTTGTGTTTTTACATGCACCACGTGACAGGCACCGCGCGGTGCCTGCTACATTGTACATGCAAAGCAGGGGGTACCATAGGTACCCCCATGTCTGCACCCCACCCCCTGACTATATGGGGGCCCGCTCACGAGCCCCCAACAGCAGCAGAACATCGCCAGCCTTTCCATGGCGGCAATGCAGCTCATGGAAAGGCCGCTCGCCAGCCTGCATCGCCAACTATGGATGGCGGTGTCTTCCAGACACCGCCACCATATCAGCACGTTTTCCGCCGGTCGGCCAGAGTCAACCGGCGAGCAGCGGACCGGTCTTTCCGTCCGCCGCGGACCCCCAGCCATCATGATATGGCGGGGGTCTTTGCGGTCTGCGTGGCGGGCGGATCGCCCCCGCCGGGGCAGCGGTGACCACCGCCGGCCCGGTGGGGTGATCCGCCCGCCATACGTGATCGGCTATATTTTTGCAAAGCGATATTAATGACTTTGATAGTTTTGAAAACAATATTTCTTACCTTAAACTCAAAATTCTTTCCCGACATTCTTGCAGTTGATATTTCTGTTTCTCAATATTCTGCACTCAATATTAGTGCAAGTCGACATTTCGCACTCGATTTTCTGACTCTTTACCCATGAGGCAGGGTGCTGTGTAACTAAAAGATAGGACATGTACTTTTGAGTTGGCATGTCCTGGTAGTCAAAAACGGCCACTAACTGTAGATCTATCAAACAGTAAATACAGCTATTCTAAATATAATGATCTGGAAAGAAATTATCAATGCAAACCACATAATTAACTTTCTTCTGCAAAGGATACGTAGATACCTCCTACCTACCACAGACATCTTGACTGAGGATCAACGACAGCTACTCTGCACAGACCCAGCAATCACCAAAGATATCCCACCAGAAAGGAAAAGCAAACCAATCTTGCACAAATCAAACGTGAATTTGAAAGACATAAAATAAGCAAACTATACTGAAATTATTGTAACAGTAAAAACAACAGTCAAACATGGCAATGATACACATTTGAAGTAATCAGTACAAAAATGGTTCCTTACAAAGCACTTGCAACTCTACAAACTACATATCCACCAATGCCAAAAACTGCAAGCAGGAAATGATGTAAGAAAAGCAAAAATGTTGTACTGACAATAAAAAGAAAAGGTTAGCATTATAAAACACAATGAAAGCTGCTCGGTGAGCCAGGTCAGATTTAAAAAAACTGTCCTACACCCAAGGTGGCACAAAGCGAAGGCAAATAATTGGCAGCCTAGAACGGAACCAACCCTTTACTCCAGGGCAGCTCCCTAGCATGTTTCCACCCTGCCCCTCACAATGGGGGCAGAGCAGCCGAAAAATATCTGATGGGGAAAACAAAATATATACAGCCGCCTTCGCGGGAGACGGACCGTTGCCCAATATGCTGGTCCCCACAAAACATATAGGCAAAAATTCACAGGTGTCTAGTGGGTTTCCACTGCCCTGAGGGCAAATCGGCCTCCAGGGGTGGAAACAATGCCCCTTTGAGGTAAGCAACTGATGCAGCGCGTACAATAAAAACTATTCTCCTCCCAGGTTACTTATAGGTCATCCAGGGGCAAACTATATTTCTCATATCCACATGACGATGGGGCCCATAAACATCGCCTAACACACACACACACTCCTGGATTTCCTTTACACCTTTATGAAATTCTGTACTCCTAGGAGAAGCATGAGAACTAAATGGAGAACACCATTTTATGTACCGCTGGAAGAGCCAGGATATCTTATTACCTTAATTTGTCACTTTCTTTTAGTTATTTCTTAAGATATTCCTGCTCATTGTTTTGTCGATGAATCATTCATTTAAGAAATTAGTTCATAGTGATTAAGACCAGCTGAATCACAATAACCAATTACTGATGTCACAATCATTTAGGAAAATAACCACTGAGTCATTTTGGGTTTAAAGAATCTTAAATTTTATATAATTTTAAAAGCATGAAAAAGAATTTAATACTTTATTCAATTATTCATTCTTAAATTCAAATATTTATTAAGCATAATCATTTTATTGCAGAAAGGAAATTTTGTCATGAAGCCAAAACCCTAATTACCTGCCTAGCTTCCTAATTTAGCCTAATGATTTCTAACCTAAGTTAGGAATTAGAAATAGCCTGATTCTCATACTCAACTGGAAAATTAAGACAGCAAACAGCAACTTCAGCTCGTCAGCATCAGCTACCTGCAACCCGTCTCATCTAACAGTCTTTCAGCATCTCCCGCTCAGTAAGGGATCGATCAGGGACCACCCAGCACTGGAAGCCACCAACACGACTCTTCAACTCCTCTCCTGACTGTGACTGCAACCGCGACTGACCCCCTCCCACTAAGAGTAGGCCCTCTTATACCCTAATTCTAACTTTGCTAACTAACTGTTGCAACATTAATATCACGCTTTTCTTTCATTGGTCCATGCATGTCAGCTTATTCATTCTTTTAATCAAGTTCTCTTGGATTCAAGGGTCCTTGGATCATTTCCTTTCCCATACGCTTAAACATTTTCATCCGTTTCGATCAGTTCATTTGTAACTTCTTTCGACACATTCGAGAACTCCGCAGTCATTGTCCTTTCTCTTAAACTTGTTTCCCACGGGCCTTCTGCTGATCATCATGGCACACTATCAGTTCAATTAGGTCACACCAGCCTTGACCATTTCTTGCATCCAAGCGTCTCAGTAACCTCACGAGGTTTTAGCTTTTTCTCCGTTTTCATCCCATATCACGTGTCCCCTTTGCGCCTGCGCACATCTTCCCACTGGCGGCCATTTTACATCGCCACTCGGTTATACTTTTAGAAAGCACTAATTTGAGGCAAACAAAACATAATTAAAATAGAGAAAAATATCCCTTTCGTTTCCCTCCCGTCGTCTACGTACCCCAATTAGTTGTTACCTAGCAGAAAGCAACATTTAAGCTGTTCCTTACTTACCATCACTATTGTTTTTGCAACGACACGCTTTTATTTCTATGAAGCACAAACATGCATTTATTTTAATTAGTACGCATTTAATTTTACGTTATAATTAGACACACGGACATCCATTAATAGATTATTTAGCACATACATTGGCATATTACCATTCCCATACATACAGTGTTGATTAATACATTTAAACGAACATTTTATTTAATTAATTATAAAATTTGTTAGGGGTTACATTTTTTTATTTTCCCTGCTCCATCAATCCCCCCTTGGTGATTTTTAAATCACCACATAAAACCCAAGTCATACTTCTTTTCAGGCAGCATGTCTTTCATCCTTTTGCTTTCTGTTATTTATACATCTGTTTCTTCTTCATCTTGCCTTTTAGTCTCTTTATACATGCTTTCTTTCATTTTCTCAACTCAATTTCACCCATTTCTCTCTCTTTCTCTCATTATTCTGTTATTTCTTTTTATCTTATTTTGTCTTACTTTTCTCTTTATACATGTTATTACTATTTTCAATACCATGGCTAACAGTATTACTATAGTTGCTACTATTATAACTTTCCCTATCACTAGTCTACTCATCCTAGTTAACCAATTCGCTACTGAAGAAAACCCTACCAAGTTTTCCCAAAACACTTTCAACCTCCAGTGGAACTAGTTCTTTGTGCAAACTTGTAATATTTGTAATATACTTCTGTATATTTTCACTGTTATCAGGAATGTAAGTACAACAATGCTGGACTTTCAACATTCCACAGACTCCACCCTCTTTGCCAAAAGAATATCAAGGGCAAGCCGATTTTGCATCACCATAGCTCTCATGGCAACCATTTCGGTATTTACCATTAAGAACCCTCCCGCAGTATCTGTAGACAAACGATCTACTACTGTGGATAACTTCCGAATTTTTAAATGCATTCAAAGATATTCCCTCTGTTGGTATCAATGCTCCAAAAATATCACCTACAATTTCTGAAAAACTTTCCCTCTTTCTACGTGTAAATCTATTAATCATCTTGTATGTTCCCTTTTCTTCTCTGTCCATGTGAAAATTTTTTGGAAAGACCAGGCCTGCATAGCAAGTTCCATACCAATGGTCCGGTAACCTGTAATAAGCTCTATTCCCCACAAATATAATAGATACCTGGAAATATTGGATCTTTTCCACCTTTGAATCCCCAACCTCCCAGAATTTGATAATTGTCACGGCAGATACTGGAACCTACAAAGTAATTGTCATAGACTGTCTTGTTTCTCCTAATACACAACTTTCCTGTTTTGCGGCCAATCTAATGTCATTGCGGCATTTATCTTTCCCTTCATGAGTTTCCTTCCATCAAAAGCGTCACGCATAAGCGTTTTTCCTTCCTCTTTTATTGCTTCTTTTTGAAATTTCATTCTTCTTTCTTCAACCATTTCTAAAAATACTTTTTTCTTCTTTCTTTAACTCACAGGTGAGGTTGTTACTAACTATTTCTTCTAACGTTAATTTTCTATATGTTCTAAAAGCACTCTCCTAAAACTTTTGCTGGTTTTACTTTGTTAAGTTCGGGTACTACTGGAATGTTTTGCAAAAATCTTATCTATATCAGTATAATAAGATTCTAATCTACCTGTTTTATAAAATAAACTTCCTATTATACTACATGTTATTCCATAAGTCATGAGTGTAGGTGATGATAAGTCACACCTTCACGAATACTGATGCAGGCAACTGCATACAAACATAACAATCTCTCACGTCCATTGTCTCTACGTACTCATACAACAATTTTGTAAAAACATTCTTTGAAAAATCTGTTACTGACTTATCCTTATGCAACTCTGCACTACTTCTTAAAATAACTGGTTCTTTTAATATTGACCTTGCCAGGTAGGTCGCTTCCTCCCACCACACAGCTCCGCCTGTGTTTGTCTGCCCGCTGCTTCTGCAGGTAAGATCGCCCTCCGCCTGTGGGCCCCGGTGCCCGCTTTGTCTGCTTGTCTCCCCTTTCCTTTCTGTGCCCTCGCCGCCCCACTGTCGCTGTGCCCGTGATTTTGTCTGCTCTCCCCTTGTTTTCCTTTCTGTGCTCTCGCTGCCCCACTGACGCTGTGCCCGTGATTTTGCTCCGGCTTCCTCCCCTTGTTTTCCTTTCTGTGCCCCTCGCTGCCCCATTGACTCGTGCCCGTGATTTTGTCTGCTCTCCCTGTTTTCCTTTCTGTGCCGTCGCTGCCCCACTGACGCTGTGCCCGTGATTTTGTCTGCTCTCCCCTTGTTTTCCTTTCTGTGCCCCAGCCGCCCCCACTGTCGTTGTGCCCGTGATTTTGTCTGCTCTCCCCTTGTTTTTCCTTTCTGTGCCCCTCGCCGCCCCACTGTCGCTGTGCCCGTGATTTTGTCTGCTCTCCCCCTTGTTTTCCCTTTCTGTGCCCCTCGCTGCCCCACTGACGCTGTGCCCGTGATTTTGTCTGCTCTCCCCTTGTTTTCCTTTCTGTGCCCCTCGCTGCCCCATTGACGCTTTGTGCCCGTGATTTTGTCTGCTCTCCCCTGTTTTCCTTTCTGTGTGCCCCTGCTTGCCTCACTGTCGTTGTGCCCGTGATCTTGTCTGCTCTCCCCTTGTTTTCCTTTCTGTGCCCCTCGCTGCCCCATTCGACGCTGTGCCCGTGATCTTGTCCTGCTCTCCCCTTGTTTTCCTTTCTGTGCCCCTCGCTGCCCCACTGACGCTGTGCCCGTGATTTGGTGTCAAGCTCTCCCCTTGTTTTCCTTTCGGTGCCCCTGCGCTGCCCCAGGTCATCGCGCTGCCAGCCCGTGATTTTGCTCCGCTTCTCACTTTGTTTTTCTTCAACAGTGCCCACGCTGCCTTCCTCGCCATTCTCGCCATGCTGCAGGCCTCCTGCGGCCTCCGCCTCCCCCTGACTGCCCATTCGCTGCCCCCCTGCCTCCCGCCTCCCGGCTGCCTCCTCACCTCCCACTTCCCATAATGGCGGCCGCGCTGGGCCGAGGAGAAGCGACCAGACTTGACCCTTGCCCAGGGTAGGTCGTGCCCCCCGCCCACTGCAGCTCCGCCTGTGCTGTCTGCCACGCTGCTTCTGCAGGTAAGATCGCCCTCCGCTTGTGGCCCCGGTGCCCGCTTTGTCTGCTTGTCTCCTTTTCCTCTCTGTGCCCCTCGCCGCCCCACGTGTCGTTGTGCCCGTGATTTTGTCTGCTCTCCCTTGTTTTCCTTTCTGTGCCCCTCGCTGCCCCACTGTCGTTGTGCCCGTGATTTTGTCTGCTCTCCCCTTGTTTTCCTTTCTGTGCCCCTCGCTGCCCCATTGACGCTGTGCCCGTGATTTTGTCTGCTCTCCCTTGTTTTCCTTTCTGTGCCCCTCGCTGCCCCATTGACGCTGTGCCCGTGATTTTGTCTGCTCTCCCCTTGTTTTCCTTTCTGTGCCCCCTCGCCGCCCACTGTCGTTGTGCCCGTGATTTTGTCTGCTCTCCCCTTGTTTTCCTTTCTGTGCCTTTCGCTGCCCCACTGTCGTTGTGCCCGTGATTTTGTCTGCTCTCCCCTTGTTTCCTTTCTGTGCCTCGCTGCCCCATTGACGCTGTGCCCGTGATTTTGTCTGCTCTCCCTTGTTTTCCTTTCTGTGCCTGCTGCCCCATTGACGCTGTGCCCGTGATTTTGTCTGCTCTCCCCTTGCTTTCCTTTCTGTGCCCCTCGCCGCCCCATTGTCGCTGTGCCCGTGATTTTGTCTGCTCTCCCCTTGTTTTCCTTTCTGTGCCCCTCGCTGCCCCATTGACGCTGTGCCCGTGATTTTGTCTGCTCTCCCCTTGTTTTCCTTTCTGTGCCCCTCGCTGCCCCATTGACGCTGTGCCCGTGATTTTGTCTGCTCTCTCCTTGTTTTTCCTTTCTGTGCCCCTCGCCGCCCATTGTCGTTGTGCCCGTGATTTTGTCTGCTCTCCCCTTGTTTTCCTTTCTGTGCCCCTCGCTGCCCCATTGACGCTGTGCCGTGATTTTGTCTGCTCTCCCCTTGTTTTCCTTTCTGTGCCCTACGCTGCCCCATTGTACGTTGTGCCCGTGATTTTGTCTGCTCTCCCCTTGTTTTCCTTTTCTGTGCCCCTCGCTGCCCCATTGACGCTGTGCCCGTGATTTTGTCTGCTTTCCCCTTGTTTTCCTTTCTGTGCCCCCGCTGCTCTCGCCATTCCCGCCGCTCGTCCCTGCGGCCGCCCCTGACTGCCCATTCGCTGCCCCTGCCTCCCGCCTCCCAGCTGCTCCTCCCTCCCACCTCCCCATAACAGTGGCGGCGGCGGCTGCGCATACCGCCGCTGGCGCGCCCGAAGGCGCGCCTAAGACAAGCCCGTCTGCGCCCGTCCGCGACTGGACCGCGCGCCAGCGCCAGAACCCTGGATCCCACCGTGCAACACTACTCGAACGGACCCTCACGACGCCCCGCCACACTCACCGCACTCAATGCCGGCCGGAACCCTGCCTGCTACCGAGCCTCACCGAGAGCGCGCCCACGGACCCTTCACCTGCCAAACCTGCCGATTCACCTGCCCCCGGACGTGCACCACCTCCGCCAAGTCGAGCAACAGCAGCAGCCACCTGAAATGCATCCTGCTGAACACCCGCTCCGTCCACAGGCACGCCGTGGAACTCTGGGACCTGCTCGACGCAACAGCACCGGACATCGCCTTCCTCACCGAAACCTGGATGAACGCCTCCTCAGCGCCCGACATCGCCATAGCCATCCCCGGACGGATACAAGATCACCCGGAGGGACCGCGTCAACCAGACGGGAGGAGGCATCGCCATCGTACACAAGAACACCATCCGCATCTCGACTAACTCCGCGAGACCTTCTCCGCTCGCCGAACACCTACACTTCCAGATACACACTGACCCCAAGACCACCCTCCGAGGCACCCTCATCTACAGACCCCGGGACCACGCACTATTCAGCGAAGACACTCGCAGACTTCATCAGCCCGCACGCCATGCCCTCCGCCCGACTACATCCTCCTAGGGGACCTCAGCTTCCACCTGGAGAACAGCAACGACAGAAACACCACCGCCCTGCTGGACAGCCTCGCCAACCTCGGACTCAAGCAACTGGTGAACACGCCCACCCACTACGCCGGCCACACGCTTGGCCACCGTCTTCTCGTCCAGCAAGCACATCTCCTTCAGCCACGCCACCGGACTCCACTGGACCGACCACAGCTGCGTCCACTTCAGCTTCAGAAAGACTGCGACCCACCACCACCCGCAACAGGCTCCCCGCCGGAGCTGGAGCAAGATCACCGCCGAGCAGCTCACCGCCTCCCTCAGCCAGAACACACCCACCAACACAACGGACCCAAACGAAGCAGCCAGCAACCTCGCCAAGTGGCTGACCGCCTGCGCCCGACGACCTCGCACCACTAAAAACCCTCCCAGCAGACCCGGAAGCAAGAAAACCCTTGGTTCACCACGAACTCAAGGAATCCAAGAAGAACTGCCGCACTCTCGAGAAAACCTGGCGACTCGACCAGACCACAGACAACAGGACCGCCCTCAAGCACGCCACCCGCAAACACCACCAGCTGATCCGTGCCACCAAGAAGTCGGCACTCAAAGAACGACTGGACAACAACGCCCATGACAGCAAGGAACTTTTCAGCATCGTCAAGAGTTCTCCAACCCCAGCGCCGGAGACTCACGACATCACCCCTCGCAAGACCTCTGCAACTCACTCTCCGCGTTCTTCCACCGCAAGATCACCGACATACACAACAGCTCGGCGCACAAACAACGCACCCTACCGCCCGAACCAACGCCCGCCACCACCACCCTCTGCAACTGGACCCGATCAGCACCGAAGACACCACCCGCACGATGAACTCCATCCACTCCGGATCACCAACCGACCCCTGCCCACACCACGTCTTCAACAAAGCCGACGCCACCATCGCACCCCATCTCCGGGACATCATCAACTCCTCCTTCCACCGCCACCTTCCCGGAGAGCTGGAAGCACGCCGAGCTTACCGCCCTCCTGAAGAAACCAACGGCGGACCCCACCGACCTCAAGAACTACCGTCCCATCTCGCTCCTTCCGTTTCCGGCCAAAGTCATCGAGAAGACCGTCAACAGACAGCTTGCCGCCTTCCTCGAGACGAATGGATCCCTCGACCCCTCGCAGTCCGGGTTTCGGGCCAACCACAGCACCGAGACCGCCCTTATCGCAGCCACCGGCGACATCAGAACCCTAACCGACAACGGGGAAACAGCTGCCCTCATCCTCTTGGACCTCTCCTGCGGCGTTCGACACCGTCTGCCACCGCACCCTAGTGAAGCGCCTCAGCAACATCGGAATCCGAGAGAAAGCACTGGAATGGATCATCTCGTTCCTCGCCGGAAGAACCCAGAGAGTCCGCCTCCCCCGTTCAGATCCGAAGCCACCGAAGTCATCTGCGGCGTTCCACAGAGATCCTCACTCAGCCCAACCCTCTTCAACGTCTACATGAGCCCCCTCGCAGCCATCGCACGCCCGACACAACCTCAACATCATCTCCTACGCCCGGCGACACCCAGCTGATCCTCTCCCTCTCCAGCGGCCCCACCACCGCCAGAGCCAACCTACACGACGGGATGAGAGGCGTCGCCGACTGGATGAGGAACAGCCGCCTTAAACTGAACTCAGACAAGACGGAAGTCCTCATCCTGGGCTCATCACCCTCCGCCTGGGACGACTCCTGGTGGCCCCGGCCCCTGGGCACCGCGCCCAAGCCAACGGACCACGCACGCAACCTGGGCTTCATCCTGGACTCCTCCCTGTCGATGACCAGACAAGTCAACGCCGTCTCATCTTCATGCTTCAACACCCTGCGCATGCTCCGCAAGATCTTCAGATGGATCCCCACTGAAACCAGGAAGACCGTCACCCAGGCACTCGTCACCAGCCGACTGGACTATGGGAACACCCTCTACGCCGGAACCACAGCCAAACTTCAAAAGAGACTCCAGCGCATCCAGAACGCCTCCGCACGACTCATCCTGGACATCCCCCGACACAGCCACATCACCGGACACCTGAAAGACCTGCACTGGCTCCCCGTCCAGCAAGAGAATCACGTTCAGACTCCTCACCCACGCACACAAGGCCCTCCCGACCTGGGCCCAAAGTACCTCAACGACCGCATGACCTTCTACACGCCCACACGCCAGCTACGATCAACCAGCCACGCCCTCGCCACCGTACCACGCATCCGCAGAACCACCGCCGGAGAAGATCCTTCTCCTACCTGGCAGCCAAGACCTGGAACTCCCTCCCCACTCACCTTCGGCGAGCCAGGACCATCTCTCCTTCAGGAAGCAGCTCAAGACCTGGCTGTTCGAGCAGTAACTACCCCCTCCCCAGCGCCTTGAGACCCTCCCGGGTGAGTAGCGCGCTCTATAAATACCGTGATTGATTGATTGATTGATATTAGTTTCTTTTTCTGGTTTAGTATCATTTTTTGCTTCTATCACAGCTACACTAATAGGAATTGTGATTGCTAAAACTATCCATATGGTCATTAATAACCCTGTACAAAAGCAGCACATTTTGCACCAACTCTTTATAAATTCACATTTATCTCTTCTATCCCTATTATTTTCCATTTTCTTTTCTATTTGTT
>CAWUFW010033378.1:0-12427 GCA_963921515.1 Calotriton arnoldi | reverse complement strand
GCCAGATCCTTGTGACTGGGGGTGAATGTTTGCATTGTCCAGCATTGCGTCCATCAATTGTTTCTTTTGCATATGTCGCCCTAAGTGGGAAGGTTATGCCCAGACGTGGGCCCCGTGCTCACAACTCCTCTGGATTCAAGCTACCCTGGCTGATGAAGGGTGATGCCCTGAAACCGGTCCCAGGATGCTTGTTTCCGGTCCAGGGAGGACCTGGCTTGGCAGTTTGGGCTGGACTGTTCCCACAAGTAACAGGGTCAAGACTGATTTGCATATGGCTGGGTCCAAACTGGGGTGGTGTGGTGAGCAAAAGAATGATGGATTTAACCCAGGTCCTTGTGACTGGGGGTGAATGTTTGCATTGTCCAGCATTCCGTCCATCAATTGTTTCTTTTGCGTAATATTGAGGACAGCACAGATGACCCCTGTAACCCCAGCCCTTGAATACATGGGGAAAGCGTTCATTGTGGCTGCTTCTTTTCAATTTTTGGGAGTTTGTGGATCCACGCCACAGACAATCGATATGAGATTGATACTATGGAAGGTTGGGCTCTTCACACAGACACAATCGTGAAAGGAAGTCCTGACTTCTCCTGCCTCCTCTCTCCCACCAGGGCATGGAGAGAGTGGCACCTCCAATACAGCCATGCACTCCTCAAGTCGACTAGTATGTAGGACAGGCAGCCCCCCTTCCCCTCTCCACTTTTAGATTTGTTTAAAGAGTAAAAGAGTCTTTGGGCTCTTTGAAGTGCTCTGTGCTCAGACTGCAGTCCCCTCAAGCAATCCCACACCTCCCTTGCTTGCGAGATTCATCTTAAAGTGCTAGTTGATAAGGAGTTCCTGGAGTTTCAGAGGGGCTCACAAACGAGGCAGACATCTTTACTGGTCTCTTTCAATTCCATCCTCCATATCAAGACACAGAGTGGAAAATCACATTTTGCAAAGACATGCACCTTATTTAGAAGGCCGATATCGCATGCGATGTAAACGCTGTTTCCTGTCCCATGTGCCATATTACAAGTGCATTATAGCTTATGACGCTTAAAGCTTTGGGGATGGGATGTGCGCCATGTTTTAAAGGAGTAACCGATCTGTCAAACCTTAAATAATGTCCCTAGTCTCCAAAATTCAGACGGCCTAAATCTCAACCTTACACAAACATCTCTTCACACAAATTAAAACAACATTTAATTTGTAAATCCAGTCAGTCACCTGACACATCTTTTAGGAGTCTTTGGGGACCATTGTTCCCCAGTGGGATTAAGGGCAGGTCGACATTTTTGTAGAGAGATATTTACAAAAGTTCGAGTTTTTGATAATCTGTGTTTTGCTAAATATATTTTTACAGCCGGTGTTTCACACGCTGCTCTCTTTCTCATCTGCCCATTTTTATCATCTTTTGCATATTTATAACATCCTTAATGACCTCTCCATGCATGAAGCCTCTGAGGATGAGCCCCTGTGAATGCCTCATACTGCCAAACTGTACATATCTTCATCTTTTTATTGCATTTAATATGGGGAATCATACGTCACTGCTGAACCTGAGGCCTAAAGTGTCCCTGAGGCCAGAAGAGCTCTCCCTTCGGCTTGAATTGTCTTCCTTGTTGGAGCCAAACCCGTATGTGTTCTTTGACAACACACTGACTCAGTTCCAAAGATAACACAGGTCATGATATGGCAGGTGTTCCCTCCGAACCAAAGTGAGACCACTCCAAGCTCTAACTGTTGATGTAACACCCCACAGGCGGCACCCTATGACTTGTCTGAAAGCGACTCCAACTCAACACCACTCTCTTGTGCTTCAAAACGGCTCGTGAAAAGGAAACCTTTCAAAAGTACTCGTTATGTTCTCCCCGTCAGTATCCGGGCTCCGCCTGGGCAGAAGGTACCACTCAGTATCGAAAGGACAGGGGGGAGTGGTAGAGGTTCCCGCCAGTAAAAGACACCGTGGGGGCTGACAGTCCCCATGCAGATGTGGTCCCTTCCACCACCTGCCCAAACAACAGAATGACTTTTCAAACCCCACAGGAGAATGCACGCTTTACCCAGAAATAGAGCAGGAATGTGGGGCTCCAAACATGGGCGGTATGAACTAAACAGAAAGCACCAGAAGGCCATCCCAGAGACAAGTTTGTAGCTGTTCAAGACACAGCCCCTCCTGTACTAAAGAAAGGACCCCCAGTGAGTCATAGTGACCCGCAGTGAGTCACAGTGACCCGCAGTGAGCCACAGTGACCCGCAGTGAGTCACAGTGACCCGCAGTGAGTCACAGCGGCACGAGTGAGTCACAGTGACCTGCAGTCTTTTTATTTATTCTTTTAATTAGGTTTTGTCTGAAAGCATACTCAATTGACATATTTCCTGTGAAATACAGCAGGTTTTTTTTCATGGCACTTTGTGTGAATACTTGTTATTTTTTTAGGTAATATAAAATAGAATCCATAATTGCTTACAGATTGCACATGAAGTGAACCATTATACTGTGAGTGTTTCATGTCTAGTCACCTACAGGTGAACCACAACCCCTCTTAGGGACAAATTTACCAACATGTCAAGGAACACATCACAGCAGCGAAAAATGATGCGCTGCGTTGTGTGACAGGGAGGGACTAGGAGAGCACTATATCTGCAGAGATATGGCCCCTCTCCATAGTGCCGGTGCTGAGTTTAGCTGCTGTGCGCCACGCACACACCTTTGCGCCATAGTGCAAGTGTGTGTGCCTGAGTCTAGCATAAATTTTGTGCTGGAAGTGGTTCCTTTCCAGTACAAAACACTATGCCTAGACAAGTTGTAAAACTTTTCAGATTTTGTTTGTGTGCCGTACAGTGCAGCACACATGCCAAGTCGGAAAAGAAAGGAGAAATAAAAACATTTCTCCTTTTAACGCCTGCTTTCAAATGGCGTTAATTTTTACGCAAAACCCTGTCTCAGATTTTTGGTAGATAGGGTTTTGCGTCCAAAAGCATGTGCGGTTGCATGGGAACGCCCATGTAAAGTCCCCTTAATGCTAAGTAACGTAAAGCAGCACTTTCTACTGCTTTGCATTACTTTTAGGTAATGTCCATCCAATAATAAAAAAAAACATTTTGTGCTGGTTTGCGTCACTAAATCAGCCCCTTGGTGCTCCCTCCCTGCTGATGAATTAGTAAATGGGTTGTTTTGTTGCCTAAAAGCTGTTCCTGGGGGCAAATAGCTGCTATGAAATAGCTCATCGTCCTATCCCTGCTGCTGAATCAGCCTTCACAAGACAGCTCCAGAGGTGACCTTGGATGGCAGTGCACCTTGGAGGCTGCCTGGGGAATCTGGCACAGAGGAACAACATTCCACACCTCGCAGTCTGTGATGCCTACTTAGGGGGTTCACGGCTGTCTAGAAAATTAAATAACATTAGCACGTTTATAAATAATAGATAGATAAAAAAGAAAAATTTGAAATTAAAATTCGTAAAAATCCATATAACCAGACCAAGGCCTTGGAGGTTGAGGAACAGGACCATCTGGTAGAAAACAAAACCGCCTCCAAGGAATTACAAATACCCTGCAACCAGCAGTGGGCGTAGAAAGTACTAACCAATATTATAGATTTACAGTAATTGTAATGGTATTTATATATGCAGACGAATGATGACAGTGCTACACAACATATTTTTTAAAACTTTATTTATTGTTTTATATTCAAACATAAAACAAGTACTGTCGCATTGACACAATTAGTTCACGTAATTCTTTCTCGTTTCCGTGTCACATGATACATCTCTCAAGGAATATCACATAGGCATACTTGCCAACATTTTGGAAGAGGAAAGTGGGAGATTTAAAAAAAATAATCAGTAGAATTTATTTCTCCCATTGACTTCTCTCGTGGCCTGCATAGAGTCGATTGGCATGTAGGGGACCTGCAAGTTTGAAGCTGCAGGATCGGATATGAGAATTGCAAATATATGTTTTTCCTTACCTGTCAGGACCACGGAGAAAGTATTATGGCAGACAGAGAGAACGTGACAAAAATGTGGTGCACTAACCTGCAGGAGCAGGTTACAGGCTGTGCATAATCCGAGTTACACAAGACCAGTGCCTGCCGTCAGAAGCCTGCCGAGGAATCTGGTTTTTGCATGCAGGAATCGGGATGCGGGAGACTAGCCTTGAAATCGGTAGCCTTCCGCCTGAGGTTGGCATGTGTGCATTACTTTACCTGGGGATATGTGAGATTTCATTTCCGCTGGTGGAATGGTGAGAAGTTCATAACTTGCTGAAGTTGCAAAGATTTAGGATTTTACACAACTTCACTGTTGTGCAAAGCTTCCAGCAAAAACAGTATTTTTACAGGGCATATTTTCGCACTAAAGCATATTTCGGCTCCAGGCATCTCCCCTAACCCTAGTTTGTTTAGGAATGCTCAGTTGCAATTTTTGTGTTTTAAAAAAACAACTTTGTGAATTGCATGTAATTGCAAACTCTTGAAAAAAATCACGAAATTAGTGGAGGCAAAAGTTGACTAAAACACAGGGAGTCTCTTTGCTGTAAATAAGTGCAGGGAGTGGTTGGAGTCTGTTGCTTACATGGTAAATACCACGGAAATTTAGTCTTGCACCATCTCTAGAGCACTTTCAAAGCTACAGTGGAGGGTCCTGTGGGTGGTGGAGGAAAGACGGGGCAGCGCTTTTCTCACTAAGGCACAGATTCACTGACAGGCACATCCAACAGAGTACAATTATCTAATCAACGTACACAGTGCGTATAATTATGTAAACAGTAACCACATAGCACTGTTGATCGAAGTTACATGGTTCATTGAGTTCAACTATGTGCTAATAGCCCGAATCCGCGAATGCTTGTTCAAGGAAAGTGAAACAAGGGTCTGATTTAGAGTTTGGCGGATGAGGTACTCCATCGCAAAAGCAATACGCGAACCCTCTCCACCAAACTGAGTGGTTGCCGGGCGCATTTAGAGTCAGGCAGACCTTCAATATGTCGACGGCGGAGTCTACTCCTCCTCCGAGATACACTGAGATATATCTCCAAACTTATACAAGCGGGCATTAAAGGTGTTGACTGAGGCTGTGAAGATCTCATTCACATGGATCCTATTCTGCCATGTAGGTGTTCCCACTAACAGAAATAATTTCCTAGGAGAGTGGCTGACACTACCTTCTCTCAACCTTTTATAAACTGCAGGGCAGGGTGGCTCGGTGAGTTAAATGGGTGTTGCTGAGTGGCAGGTCAACAGTTCAAATACTGACTCAGCCTTCCATCTTTCTGAGGTCTGTACATAGGGTGATAACGAGACCTGTACTCACACCACATGGACATGACAGGAATGCACTATGTTAAAAAGCTATCATTGCTGGGGGGAGGAGCATAGCCTGAGCGGCCAAGATGGTGGATGCTCTTTCGTGGGATTGTGAGCCTACTGCAGGAACACCACAAATCTGGGGTACTGACAGCGCTGGTTTGCAGTTATGGGGAGGCCCCGGCTGTTTTCACGTATTGAAGCCCCTCAAGGGATGAGATCTGATTGTCTGCGATGGGCACTGGACCAAGAGCTCAGTCTTGGAGGAATGGCCAAGGTGGTAAGTGCAGCGACTTCGGATCCCCAGAGGATCGGTGGAAACCCGTAACTCTGCATCAGAGATCCAGACAATATTATTGGCTCTCGCCGCAGACAAAGGGTCCCAAGAGGTGATCTTTGGTGGAGCCCCAGAGCCGGCGGTGACCTAGATATTCAGCAGTAAATCCACAAGTGCAGGAGGAATGACCTACCCATTGGAAGTGGGCTATTCTTCTATTCTTCACCCCGGCGGTGCTGGATCAATAAAAACCTAGCCTGTTATGCCGCTTCTGTGATTTTAAGTCACAATTCTGAAAATGTCACTTTTAGAGCGTTTGCATATCTTTTTTCTAGCCATTTAGTGCCTGCAGCCTGTATCCTGGGTCACATGACTAGGTGTAGCTGGCAGTTGGTCTTTGTGTATTGATCTCATCCAGTGAGACAAGGGGGGATTAGGTGTTGACAGGATGGGCCATTTCTGACTTGATAGGGGGAAGAGCTGTCACCCCCCACACTTGCATATCACAAAGACACTGCCTCAGCACTCTCACAAAGGGTTTCACACCAGTTTATTGTGTCCCCAGACAAACTGGGACCAAGCAGGGAGGCAAGAAATTCCAAACTCCTCTGAGGGTGGAAACATCCAGAACCTTCTCCTACTTCAAAGCTGGCACCAGGTATAAATATTGGACCCTCACACCGAATTCTTCAGTACACATCTGGACCTATGGAAGACACAGAAGAAGGACTGCTATGTTGCAAGAAGGACTGCTACTCTGCTGCTCTGCTGTCCTACTACCCTGCTGCCTGAGTGAAAAGGACTGGACCTGCATCTTGAACCCAAGACCACCAGAGTGACTCCAAGGGCTAGTTGGTTGGCTTTCTGATTAGCGACTCAGGTACAGAAAAGGCTCTATCCACCTTGAACCTAGTACCTGGACACTGTTTGCTGTGAATTTTGCCCCCCAAGTGGTGCCACCTCAGTCTTGGACCCTTGGAAGTGGGCCTGAAGGTGCTCTGCCAGCCCAGAAGTGGTCTCTCAGGCAGAACCGACGTAGCCCGATGCATCTCCTCCCTGCTGCGCATCGCAAGTGCCATTGTACGATGCATCCCTGACACAGAACCTTGCATCGCAGCTCGCAGCCAATTGGCTTTGCCACGGCGTGACGCATCCCTGATGCAGGACTTCACATCGTAAGTCTTCGTCGAGGGACATCTTAAGGATTTGGGGGGCCCTGAGCCAAACGTATTTTGGGGACTCCTGTTTGGAACAGCCTTGAATTTATGATTCAGTTTCAGCTCTTTCATGCCCTTTTTGGCCAGGACTGTGTTTACATCTAATTTTCAAGGGTACTGACGGTTCACTGGCACAACATCGATGTAAAAAATATCGAAGTAAAAAATATCGAGTAAAAAATATAGACAACAAAAATATCGACTCCTATACTTAAACAGGTAAGTACAAAAATATCGACTAAAAAATATTGATGTAAAAAATATAGATGTATAAAATATTGACTTTTATATAAATATAAAATAAAAGAATATATATTAAATATATTAAATATTAAATATAATTTTAGCAAAATAAAATAAATGTAATATACATTTTAATAAAATATAACAAATAAACTTAATAAAAAAATAAACACAAACATAATAATTTATACATATATGTTTACTTTAAAACAATTAATAAACTATTATTTTCTAATTTATGTTAAAAGTTTAAAATAATATAAAAAACAAAAATATATATTAATGATTTAAAATATAAAAAAACTAAAATCTATTGTAAATTAAAACATTAAGGGGGTCATTACGATGGCGGGCGGAAGCACAACCGCCGTGCTGGCGGATGCAAAACCACCAGTTACCGCCGGCACGCAGCAGTCCACACGCCCGCCCAATTACGATGCGAAAAGTAGGCCAAACACCGCCGGCAAGCCAGCAACACCGTTCGCCATCAAAGTGCGCCCGTACACGTAGCGGCGCAGCCCAATTGACACACACCGTCCGACGAAACACGTCCCGCGCGGCGTATAAATTACGATGCCGCAAACAAACGGCTCCCACGGCCAAGAGATACCGTACGACAAACCGAAGCGGTAACACGGACGCCGAGCACGGACAACGAAGAAGCGGCTCCCCCGAGCATGAATCCAGCACTGCAGGCCCTCCCCATGCTCCTGCTGATGCACCACCAAGGACGCAACGTACCGCGGAGACGCAGGTAGGCACACACACAACAAGTGCACGCAAACAGCGCACACAGTGCAAGGGCGGAAAAAGCGGACAACCCCCACCAGCGCGTGTACACTACACATCCACCATTGCATCCACATATGACACACAGGCCAAATCGTAACATCGCGTAACACATGTGTACACACCACCTGGGACTAGGAACCAACGACCCCGTCACGGCCCCAAAGCGGCGATGACGCCGCCACACATGCGCACAACGCAGAGGCCAACCGCAGCGCCATGCATGCGTCGCACACAGACACAGGGACACAACCAAGCAGCACACACATCAGCCCCACCCCGAACGCACATGACACGTGACAGGCCTGCCACAGACATGTCCCCAACGCCCAATTCACGGACAACACCCAACGCCACACAACCGACGCACACATGTCAGTGAAGTCACGCAACAGCAGGACACACCCCAGTGTAACAAACATGGCGTAGCACACAGCGGCGGCAACACCAACTAGGAGAAGCAGGGCCCCTTCGGGAAGAGGAACGCCAGTACCACACTGAAACACCCATACCACCCTGCACATATGAACAAGACATATAAAACGGAACACCAAAGAGCCCGGGGACCGACAACAGGTGGCCCAAGAATAACATTCACACACAAGGCCCAACGCAGAGCGGAAAGGCAGCCTGCCGCCCATACAAGGGAGAGCAGACAGCACTGAATGACCTTCCATTCCAACTCCGAAACCACAGCCCTACGACAGAAGCCGGTGAATACAGCCATTGTCCAAGAAAAGACCAACACAGGCATGCCGAGGAGACCGACCACAGGGCAGATAGCGCATATCACAGAAGCACACAACGGACGGGGAAGAAAGAAGAAAACACTCCCCCATGTCGGCCACATGCAAGTTAATTGGAAGGAGTCACACATCACTGACCTTGAACTGTCTGAGAAGCATGTGGGATGAGGGCCCGTGTCCTCCAAACAAGCCAACAGAACACAAGTCCTGTCTCCCTACGACTACACAGAGCTCACAGCAACCTCGGAGCGTGCACATTGCAGACTGCACACACAGCCGGAGCACGCCACCACAACGCACCGCTGCGAAATGGCAACCGCAACACACCTACCCAACTACGCCGGACAGCTCAAGCTGTACAAAACCAACCTGTTACATATATTGGGATGCGATCTCCTGTCCCTGCTGAACGTAAGTTACTGACTGACTTACCGCATCACATTGTTCAGCTGCGTCATGCCCGTCTTCTACTGTCGGAGGTGTCCCTACCAGCATCCCGTGGAGATATGCCTCTCCAACCCGGCATGTCTAAAGGCGGACCTGCTACCACTACTCCTCCCTCTGGACGCACACGACAGGGCCTGCTCTGCCTATGGGGGCATGGCGTATGTGGCCAACATCGCACCCGCACTGAAATGGGACCACTGTGCCTCCACACGACGGATCATCGAGAACAGCTACATCGAATGTCACCCAGCATGCCCCATCATGGTCCTCCAAGGGACAACTTACGAACAACACCTTGACAGCCACCATCCGCTACATTGGCTGGCAAACATGTACACCACCAATGACATGGAAGCCCTGCTGGACGGCATCGCATACCTGACAACCTGTAAATTCGTCGGACCACAACGCAGGTTCCCCGATTGACCTATGATGTCCAACCCCGCACCCATGCTTAGCTTCCGCACGGACTGGCCAGTCACCACCACAACAGCCATACCAAACGACCGGCAACTGTAACCACACCATCAACGACATCGCCATGACATCGGATATGACCGGGACATGCACACTGTTCCCCATCACATCCAGGAACACCGCATGCATCGTGGGAGGCAGTGGCATGGGGTCTGTGTATCGCACCCACATGGACGGAACTGCACGAACAACCAGGACACGACATGGATCCAGCGCCCATGGACACACACACCGCTCAGTGGACATGAATAGGTCGCCTGGAGTCTGTGGGTGCTGCACCCCTCCCACCCCCGCCCCGGGAATCCCATACCAGGACCTTTGCATGGACGACAAGTGCATACAACAACAACACGACCCCAGTGACTGTGACATGTCCAGTAACCACCACAGTGCAACAACAAGTGGCACGCCGCTGCATGCACGCAAGCACATGCCCTGATGTCATCTCACATGCACGCGTGCATGAGGAACAACCGCAGCAAACCTGTCACATGGAACTGAGATGGACTGTGCCCATGATGCCAAGCGGTCTGGTAGGCTACATGTATACCGTCTGTGTCAAAGTCCGCAGCTCCGCAGCTATACGTAAATGTACATTAGCACAGCCTTGGCCAAGCAGATGTAACTCTGAAGCCCACATCCCACATGCAACAGCCAATCACATGTAACCCCACACCCTATCCCATTTGCAATCATGCTCAGTATATCCTCAACATGTATTCCGCTGCCAGTAGTGTCCACTATACTGCATCACAGAGGACAGAAGACTCAATATAATGTTTGAAACCAAAACTGTCTCCGCTGACTCATTTCACAAGTACGAATGAGAGAGGATGAGAGTATGTGAAGTACACGGCAGTCGTGACATGACCATGTAGTCCACTGGTATTGGATGTCAACGCAAATGAGTAGCACAACTGTGGAAGACACACATGTGTCGTGTGAAGTCGTATGGACGCAGTGCTCAGGTGGGTGGGTGTGACGGGTAGATGCGCACATGCCAAGTTGGAGCACGCCGTGTTGGGAGGGGTCATGAACAGTACACCACCGCTTCCCTGGGCATTGTGAGAGGACACCTGTCGGGGGAGTGAACACGTGTGTGCACAGCAGCCGGGCACACGTACAAAGCGGTACCAGGCACACCTCAGCCCACCCTCTGTGGACAAGCTGGATCCTGTTGTGCGCCCGCCATGCCCCTTGACAAGGCACACACAGCCCCAGTCGACCAGGTGTAACCCCAACATAGTCAATCCGCACAGGCGATACAGGGCACGGGATGGCAGTGGAGCATGGTGTGTGAGAGGTCTCCTCGCGCTCCTCCTGGTCATATCACGCAGGCAATAGAACCTCAACGTCTAGCATGGCACAAGTCAAATGGAAGTGTAGGGGGACGCACCACAGCACGAGCAGCACTGACGTCACGGGAGGTGGCTCGCACCATCCCATCCATTGCCCATTATACCAACCACGCCACATGCCATTGCGACTAAGTGCAAGCGCGTGCGCCACCACCCCCGAGCCCTCCCCAGAGAGGCCAAAGAGTGAATGTGTGGGCCATCAGTCACAGACGGACGCGGCCTGGCCGCAAGGGCAGCCACAGCCACTGGGTGTCGCAGGTGGCGGATCCGGAAGGCGAAGACTGTGATGCATAGTCCATGCAGGCCGGGTCTCCATTTGGGGCACCACGCAGGTGGACGGCGTCCCGCAACACATCATACCCTGAGACAGCCCACTCGTGCAACTGGACCCACACATACACTCCTTGCCCTCTCTGGTGCGAGCTTGGGGCTGCCTGTGCAAGCGCTAGCCTCGCAGGTGCACATGCATATTGGGGGAGCGAGGGGAGGACATGAGGGCTGGGGCGAAGATGACTGTATCACTGTCAGTGAGTACAAGGGATGACCCAGATGTGGAAAGGAAGAGACGTGTCCCGTGTGTACCGCAACTAGTCGCCAATCCAACTACCCCCCATGTCCGGAATGTAAGCCCGCACCTAGGCCCGCCCATCCGCCACATCGAACATACCACCAGCACGACAACCTTCCCATTCGAAACACTGACTGGGGGTGGCGACCAGTGAACAATCATGTGTAGCCTACCCACGCGTACATGTGGGCCCTCCATGATCCATGTCACCTGCGGCAAAGTCATGACATGCGCAATGAGGGAAGTGAGGAGAGCTGTCCGCCCCACGCACAGAAGGTGCATCAGCTCCACAGACCCAGCAGCGAGTCCAGCAGGGGTCACATGTGCAGGGGCAGCTGTGCCTGGTGTGAAGGCACATGCATATAGACAGCACATCGACCAATGTGTAGTCTGCCCACATCTACAGTCCATCATCATGCGGACATAGGAATTGAACACAGGGCAACACATCTTAGTGGGTGCACCCACCGTGACCAACAATGCGCAATCATCGACGTACCCGCCCTGTGCATGGCCCCCCACCCAACGGAGGCACATCCAGTGCCACCATCCCACACACACAAGCCTTCCACGGAACATGCTGTGTCCAATGGTCAGTACAGAGTCAGCGCCCATCTGGTGGATCCTGAACAGGAGACACATGCACACACATGCCAGCTCCCACTATGTACGTCTGCCACCTGGCACGTGCAATGTAACATCTCACCTGTGACGTGTGACTGCAAGCACACAGCCGTCTTGGCATGGGGCTGTCAATGTGGACACCTGTCAATGTTTCGGGAGGTGTGATCCGTACAGTGCTGTACATAGGGTGCAGTGCTGACACCTACTACTGTCTCATATCCCCTCGTGCCACAGGTCCCACTTGTTTTGGCCGCTCAGCCTGTGCCCACATCGTCGTCGTCGTGTGCCATACTCATCCAGCCTCGGAAGCAGTTCCATGCTCAGCAGACATTCATGTTGCCGTGGCGTTGCCGCTTGACGAATATGCAGTCAGTCCCCATCAGCACGCCCC
>CAWUFW010033377.1:0-12429 GCA_963921515.1 Calotriton arnoldi | reverse complement strand
ACAGCTAGGCACTTTGCAAAAAAAGGGTAATTTTTCACTGTGAAAATGTGGTGTGTCCACGTTGCGTTTTGCGCTGTTTCCTGTCGCGGGAACTAGGCCTACCCACACAAGTGAGGTACCATTTTTCTCGGAAGACTTTGGGGAACGCGGAGTGTGTGGAATTTTGTGGATCCACGCAGATTCCAGAACTTTCCACCACAGAAAAGTGAGTAAAATGTGTTTTTTTGACAATTTGTTAGGTTTGCAAGGGATTCTGGGTACCAGAACCTGGTGAGAGCCAGTCAAGTCACCCCATCCTGGATTCCCCTGTGTGTCTAGTTTTCAAAAATGTATAGGTTTGCTAGGTTTCCCTAGGTGCAGGCAGAGCTAGGGTTCAAAAACTACAGCTAGGCACTTTGCAAAAAAAGGGTCATTTTTCACTGTGAAAATGTGGTGTGTCCACGTTGCGTTTTGCGCTGTTTCCTGTCACGGGCACTAGGCCTACCCACACAAGTGAGGTACCATTTTTTTGGGAAGACTTTGGGGAACGCGGGGTGGGTGGAATTTTGTGGATCCACGCAGATTCCAGAACTTTCCACCACAGAAAAGTGAGGAAAATGTGTTTTTTTTAAACAATTTTTTAGGTTTGCAAGGGATTCTGGGTACCAGAACCTGGTGAGAGCCAGTCAAGTCACCCCATCCTGGATTCCCCTGGGTGTCTAGTTTTCAAAAATGTATAGGTTTGCTAGGTTTCCCTAGGTGCCGGCAGAGCTAGGGTTCAAAAACTATAGCTAGGCACTTTGCAAAAAAAGGGTCATTTTTCACTGTGAAAATGTGGTGTGTCGGCGTTGCGTTTTGGGCCGTTTCCTGTCGCAGGCACTAGGCCTACCCACACAAGTGGGGTACCCTTTTTCCTCAAAAGACTTTCGGGAACACGGGGTGGGTGGAATTTTGTGGATCCACGCAGATTCCAGAACTTTCCACCACAGAAAAGTGAGGAAAATGTGTTTTTTTTGACAATTTTTTAGGTTTGCAAGGGATTCTGGGTAACAGAACCAGGTGAGAGCCAGTCAAGTCACCTCATCCTGAATTCCCCTGGATGTCTAGTTTTCAAAAATGTATAGTTTTGCTAGGTTTCCCTAGGTGCCGGCAGAGCTATGGTTCAAAAACTACAGCTAGGCACTTTGCAAAAAAAGGGTCATTTTTCACTGTGAAAATGTGGTGTGTCCACGTTGCGTTTTGGGCCGTTTCCTGTCGAGGGCACTAGGCCTACCCACACAAGTGAGGTACCATTTTTATCGGGAGACTTAGGGTAACACAAAATTGTAGAGCAACTGTTATTATCTATTGACTTTCGATGCATTTCTGCCTTCCAAATGAAAGACAATGTGTAAAAAGAAGTCATTTTGAAAAATGACCTATAATTCTCATGCTAGTATGGGTACTCCCAATTTCGGAAATGTGCAAATATCTACTGTTTCTAAACTCTATATTTTGTTCCCATTTCAGAAATACATAGGTGTCTTTCATACCGATTTTTCCATGTATAAATTTTCCCAGAATAATTGCTATATACCCGGGACATAATAAAAAACCATTGCAAGACGCTGCTCAGTTATTGGCTCTGGGTTCGTCGGGTTCTTGGTGAACCTACAAGTCCTATATATCACTCAACCAGAAAGGTCCAGCGGATGTAATGGTATATTGCTTTCAAATAGCTGTCATAATTAGAAGAAGTTACAGGTGAAAACGTTGACACAAATGGCTGTTTTTTTCAACTAATTTTCAATTTTTCCTATATTTAACTGTTTGTTTCTATAAAGAAAACTTGAAGGATCTACACAAATGACCCCTTACTGAATTCAGAATTTTGTCTACTTTTCAGAAATGTATGGCTTTCCAGGATCCATTATTGCTTTCATACCCATTTCTACCATTAACTGCAAGGAGGTTAAAAGCACAAAAAATAGCAAAAATAGGCTATGTCCCAGAAAAATGCCAAAACTGTGTACAAAATTTAGGTTTTCTGACAAAAGTCTGCTTGTCCCTGAAAGCTGGGAAGATGGTGATTTCAGCACCACAACCCCTTTTTTGATGCCATTTGCAGGGAAAAAAACAGATGCTTTCATCTGTAGCCCTTTTTTCGCATTTTTCCCCAAAAAAACAAAATTTAGCTGTATTTTGGCTAATTTCTGGGTCCCCTCCAGGGGAATCCACAAACCCTGGGTACCTTTAGAATCCCCATGATGTTGGAAAAAAAGGACGCAAATTTGACATGGATACCTTATGTGGTCAAAAAGTTATAGGGCCCTAAGCGCGAACTACCCCAAATAGCCAAAAAAAGGCTTAGCACAGGAGGGGAAAAGGCCTAGCAGCGAAGGGGTTAATCCAACATTTGGACAACTTTCTAATGGGAGTTACCTCATGTTGAATGATCAGAGTTGCTGTGGCATGTTGCCAGGCATCCCATATCTAGTAACGGTCAACTCCAGGGTCACTTGCTGTATGCAAGTATTGTTTGCCCCAATAGACACAGTTAGGGAGTCGCCTCTATGGCCTTCGTTGAATGTCTCTTTTATACGATTTGATACTTTAACCCCTTCGATGCGCGTGACGAGCTCAGCTCGTCATGCTGCGCGGTAGCGCTGTGCGCATGACGAGCTGAGCTCGTCACGACCACACCCGCGATCGGAATGTCCAGCACACGAGCGGAATTCCGATCGCGGTCAAGGGGTTAAGCAGAATGAAAGCCATGCTTATACAACAATCAGTGCCTTTGACCTCGGCCAAAGAAACCTATGATCTACAAGTTGCAAGGACTTCGGCTGAGATACAGGCTTTAATTCGTACAAACTGCCCTATACATTTCGTAGAAATGATAGGACGTATCTTTAACATGTCTGATACAAGCTGAATTGTACATGTATTTAAGACCATCTGTTCCGGGCTATTAGCACCTTTCCAGGCTGTCCTCGGAATCACCCCAAACTTCGCACATTCGGTGTTTGGTGGTGTGCCGTTAATTCTAGCACTTGTTGCAGGAATTCTGTTTCTATTCCTCCTACTACGCTATGGCAAGCCTATTCGCCAACATCACTCCGAGCGATGTGGAGAGAGCCCTCCTTGAACGGAAATGCCGTGAGCGAATAGTACAGCTTTTGGGCATGCCTCATCTATGGGAACTTAATACAACGTGGTTCCTGTCATTCAGACCAATGTGGCAAGATTGCATCTTACCTGTTCTACGCTGCGGTGAAGAATGCGTGCTAGACACCTGTCTAACACTCCCATCAGTCATGCCAACGGATATCGATACTCTGCTGGACCCGATAACGGCCCATGCTGTGTGTTGTCCCCAGAGGCTTCCAATCCTGATGACGGCATTCATTGAGATCTCACAGACGCTTCCGGCAGCTGCTGAGGTACGAGATGGATCAACAGGCACACAGGTAACAACGGAAGCGAACATTGCTTCTTCTGCTGAAGGCGATGTTTCTCATCTCTGTGCAATTAACCTTCTGAACGAGGTGTTCCAAATGTCGCCAACTTCGGTGGACGATATTTTGGCTACGGAAATAGATGATGTAATGTTTACGCCAGACCCATACACTGACTTTGATTCGGCTCACAATGTACCAGGGCAACAATGAAATTTGGCCTTCATATTTTCAAAACTTGGAACTATTCCCGGAAATTGAACTTTTTCTTTTAAAAAAAATGTTCTCGATAGAAATGACATGGCAAAAGAACAGTCTGCTTACAGTAGAACTAGTCTTATAAAACGGACTTCTTTGAATACTTCCAGGGACACATTGTCACCTTACTTGTCTAACATTTCATTTAATTCCATGATATGCAATGGCTTTGATTTTTGAGAACTTATCGACCATTTCATCATATGTATATATTTCTGTTTCATTCACGTTGCATTTTACTTCCATTATATGCTTAGAATGAAAGTGATGCTTTAAATGTACAGTACCTATTGCATTTCAACAGTTTTGAGCTTCTTTTAAAATGCTTTTAGAAATGTTTTTAGCAACATGTGGTACTCAATTTTATGTTTAGCATTTAAATGTTTAGCATTTAGTATTATCGTTCATTCGAAAGTGGAGTGGGTGTTGTATTCCGCTTTAGGTGTCCGTATATAGGCTTTCCTGAATCATATCCTTATATAGGCACAATTCGCATTGCCCTTATATAGGCATAGAATCCCTGTCCTTATTTAGGCATTAACCGTGCACTCCAAATACAGGCATGGTCACCGACATCCGTCCACCCTAATCGTCACAACGAGTTCTTAGAAACCAGACCCTTAAGCTTCGGGAGTTCCCTAGCACAGGACTATTGATTTCTCCAAGAACTCATCTATTATGTATGAACCGTTATACCTTAAGGGTTCATTCCTGACGTCTTCCTCTGTCTGACTTCACGTCAATGCTAACATTCCACGCACACCTACCAGGTATAAATATACCTTCCCTTGCCCAAGCAAGTTAGAGGAGACCTCGACTTCAGAGGAGCCCGTATCCCGGCCTGACGCACTGAGAAGACCCTGTCATTCCTGCACGCAGACGAATCCAGCTTCCAGTGTTCTGACTCCCTTCGCAGGGTGTTAGAGTTCCAGATCCGGCAAGAGATTCCCACCTCTCTCATTCTCAAGGTATGGAGCTGACTAGAACCTAGAGGGACTCTTGGCATACCATACTTGGCATACTATACTTAACATACTCTTAGTATACCAGACTAGAGAATACTCCACCTACTTCTACCTTTCCCTACACCTAGACTAGGTTAGGTACATTGGGGTAGAACTAGCTTAGAGACGCATCGTATGAGTACTCGCATTTTTAGCTCATGTTATTTATGTACGTGAATATATGCTAAAAGATAATGCTAGCGCAGTATTATTTATTTCTACTGCTTACGCTGTACATTATTTATCTTGCATACTGTCTTGTGATCGTAACAGCACATCTCTCTTACACGAGAAACAAGACTGTTCAATAAAACCCCTTTTATTGAAACGCCCGTCTTTCCTTTCTGTGTAACTCTGTAGAAACTAAGCATGCACGATTGACTGAGTGAAACTGTTATCTATTGTTTCCACGATTCTGAGACGTGTTCCAATTCTAAAGGGAAACAAAGTTGTCATGTTTTTCGGTTGCCAGAAACTACTCCCTTCTTGTTCTCAAGGAGTTTCTAGTGGCCTCTGAGCTAGCTGGCACAAGTAATTAAGTTTAATATACTCGATAGGGACATACCGACCTTAGTCCTATGTCAAGCCTATAGGTTATATTATTCCAATGCGCAGAGCCTATTAGGGAAATAGGAACTACACAACACTTTGTGTGATTTATGCAGCCACGCAAGCCCACTTTGCCTGGCCCTGAGTGGCACCATAAATCTGGAATAAGGCAACACACCGCAAATTGCTGCGTTGCCTTACTCTGCTCTGGGAAGGCTTCCATAGGTGGTGCGTGGGTGTTCCCATGCAACTCCCCTGGTTTTTGACACATTCCCAGATTTACCAGAACTGGTAGACCTGAGAATGTACCAAAAAGATATGACTTCTCAGGTGAGGCATAACGATGAGAAATATCTTTATCCTGCAGCACACATAGAAAGAGGAATATGCCTCTCAGGGTTGTTTTTGTGCAGGAAGGTGTTCCTTCCTGCACAAAAAGAATCGTGCATGAATGCAGTCACCCTTGCACCATGGCGCAAGGGTGCCAAAAGGGCACCAGCTCAGAGGAAAAGGCAAAATGGGCCGTATTGCCTTAAATATGATGCATTCCTGCCATTTTCCTATCATGCAGTGCAGCGCAACAAGGTGACTTGCTGCGCTGCACTGCGTAACATTCTCGTAAATATGCCCCTTAATGTCTTTTGAATTGGAGGATATTGTGCTATAAAACAAAAACAATTAGTGATTTACAGTATTCCTAGGATAGTAAACATTTTTATATTATGATCACTTGGTGGCTCTAAGCCTAAAGGTGAAGGTACGGTTCTAACATAATGTTTCATGTATTCACAATAAAGAAATTTGATAATTTCTTCATCAATATGTGTTTTTATTTTGCTTTTTTTTGTTTATTCAGAAGAGTTGCATTCCTCTGCTGAAATTGCTTATATTAAAGAATTTGATCTCAGTGGGAGCAGCAGAACGTAAACAGTGCTCATCAGAAGACTGTTTACATTCTTTTTTGGAACTGCTTTTGCCACCTCTGAGGCCAGGTGTCGTAAAAGAGGTGTCAGGGGTAGCATGGAGTAAACAAGAGGTCGCAGCTGCAACCCTTGGCACGAGCCCTTAAATTACGTCCATGGCTGATTGTACTTGAAAGTACGTTACTTTTTTAGCTTTTGTGATTTACCGAACATTACAATTAGAAGCAGTCTCACCACTTGTGCCAACCAGTGGCAGATTCTTTCAGAGGGAGTTGGGGCTCTGTATGGTAAATACTAAGAGCAATTACCATCCACATAACACTAAAACCTTGTGCCAACCTCAGTGCCTGGCTGCCTCTTGTGACTCGCCCTCACTCACAGTAGAGTCAGGCAGTCAGGCACCTTCCAGATGGGCACATGCATGTGCCACATCCCATTCACTTTTTTTTACTATAAGCAGACTAAGAAGGGCTGACCTAATGCCAGCCCTGGCCTGCAGTTTTCGGGGGTCTCAAAGACCACTCTCTTTAGACATGCAGCAGTGTCATATTTTCAAGTAGCCCCAGGCATGTAGGGCATCAGCCTTGTATTTCCCAGGGCTGCTTGTCAATCACTACACAGGGCAGCAACACCCTTTTCCAAGTCGTCTCATCGTGACGATTGGGGAACGGTTAGGGTTACTACCTGCTGCCTGTGAAGGCTTGAGGGCATGTGCCTGACGTCATTGAATCATGTGACTTTGGGTCACATGCATCCTGTAAAAAGATACTCTGCGCTTGTTTAGCACATGCAGAATATCCGTTTACAGTATAGATATTTCCTCATCATTTTGCACTGAGGCAAACCAGGATGGGGACCTGAAGCTACCGCTGCTGTCAAGTAAGCTGGGGCGGAGGCCTCGCCTCGTGCCCGCCAGTCTGTGTATGTTTTTTTTGGGTAGGTTCACTGGGTGGGGGATGAGGGGTGGGGGTGGAGGTGGCGGGGGTATTGTTGCGGCCACAGCTGTCTGCTACTTTGAGGCTGAAAGCTCAGCATCCTATGGTTATTCCTGGTCCCTGGGCAAATCACTTAATCACCCCCTGCAAACTTATGGTCGTGAGCTTGTGCACTATAACTGCACGGAATGATATACAGGGAAGCAGGCCATGAGGATGATGGAAATTGTAAAGAGTGGAGGGGGAGAGAAGGAGGATATGGAAGAGAAGGGTACAAGAAAAAACTCCAAGAAAATGGGAAGGAGAAAGATGGGGTGAATTGTGAGTGTTGTTCTGAGGGTCCAGGGTGCAAAAGCACTGGCCCACTATTCGTCCAACCTGGGATGGGCCACTTAAAGGTCAGGACAGTCTCTGCAAATGCAAAGTGCCTCTGCACCAGAAGCCCTCAATGAGCAAGAACAGGAGCTTTTATTTCTCAGGCCACCCACTGTGATCGACCTTCCACCGAGTCATAACAATTCCTTCATCGAGGAATGTATGGATCTCTTCACCTCTCAACTGATCAGCTCAGACAACACAATCTTCCTTGGAGACTTCACCATCCACTGGGGAATCGAGGGTAACAGCCTGGTGGACTCGTTTACAGCCTTTCTCAAAGACAATGATCTCCAACAACACTGCCTTAAACCCATACACCACAACGGCAACATCCTTGACCTGATAGACTCCAATTCCCCAAATCTACAGTCATATTACCCGATTCCAGTTGACTGGTCTGAGCACATGCAGGTCCCATTCTCCCTCTCCAGCTCTTATACTAAAACGTCCGGGCAACCCAAGAAAGAGAAAATATGATTCAGGAACACATCCAACCTTGACATAGAAGCCATGGCAATCATGGCCCTTCCTACCCTAATCTCGATTACACCCACCTTGATATTAATGAGGCCACCGACAAATACAACTCCTGCATGGAATCCCTTATCAACAAATTTGCACCCCTAAAGTGCAAATTATCTAGAAAGAAAGCTTATCAGAAATTGTAAGAAAGAATGGAGATTAGTACCCTCTCACCTGAGTGTGAATAAACTTCCCACACCACGAAAGCAACACAAAGACCGAATCCTTAGGGCCAAATCCTCTCACTTCAGAGAACTTGTGAATTCTGCAAAGAACAGACCAAAGCTCTTGTTCGGGGTTCTCGTATAAACTACAAACCCCTCCACCACTTCAGCTCTCAAGCCATCAGTGGCCCGCTGCAGCAACTTTGTGAATTTCTTTGATAGAAAAGTCAGAGAGTCAGAGAAATCCATATCTCGCTACACTCCAGTGAACCGCCAGAAACTGATATTCTACAGTGCAAGGCACTTCATTCATGGTCCTCTTTCTCCCCCTTTTCCGAATGAGACCAACTGCGAACAATCGCCAAAGTGAAACCCTCAAACCACCTTATAGGATGCCATTCCAGGGTCTATCAGCAAATCTCTTGACACACCCCTACGGACCAACATGGTCAACTCTTCTATTCAACAGGGCCTATTTCCAAAATGACTAAATTCCTCTCCTCTCTTGAAAAAACTATCTTTTGACCCAGAGAACTTGAACAACTACTGCCCAGTCTCTACACTTCCATTTTTAAGCAAAGTCATTGAAATTTGCGTTGCTTCCCAGCTCACTTCACACATTCGAGCAAACAACCTCCTAGATTCTCTCCAATCTGGTTTCCACTAGGGCCACAGTACAGAAAATGCAATCCTACAAATAGTCGACGACTCCCCTAGAATCCTTGACTCTGGGAACTCATACCGCCTGGTCCTCCTGGATTTGCCCGCTGCATTCAACACTGTCAACCATCTGGACCTCCTTCGCACTCTTGAACAATGCATGGGCTGTGGAGGCACAGTCCTCAAGTGGTTCTCCTCATGCCTAACCAACTGCTCCTAAATTGTGAAAATGGGCAACACGTTCTCAAGACCAGTCAATGTATATCAAGGGGTCCCTCAAGGCTCGATCCTCTCTCCAACCCTCTTTAACCTGTACCTAGAACCACTATGTGTGGTTCTCAGAAACGCTGGAATTCTCTTCCATCTCTACGCTGATGACGCTCAAATATATATGAAAATCTCTACCCCTGAAGATTGTGCCCTCCTTTCAATCACGCTCCTAAAGATTCAACACTTGATGTCTAACCATCATCTAAAAATCAACCCAATCTAAAACGTGATTTCTTTTGATCTCACCTCCAAAAGCAAAAACTCCAGTACAGGAATGGATGTCCAACTTTACTGCCCTGGACAGATGCCCTGCCATTGCCCAGAGTGCAAGATCCCCTGGTATCACCCTTAGCAATCACCTAAACCTCCACAGCCACATCACAGCCATGGCCAAAAACCCACTTCACCAACTCAGGAGGCTGTGAGGCGTCAGATAACGGATCCCAGAACAAGACCTCAAAACAGTGGTGCAGTCTCTTGTCCTATCCAGACTAGATTTGGAATTGCCAGTCTCTCAGGCAGTCCCAATGTTCATCTAGTCCCACTGAAAGCAACTCTACATGCAGCAGCACGCTTCGTGTTTGGTCTCAAGCAATGTGACCACATTTCCCTGGCCCTGCTAACCCTCCAATGGCTTCCCGTTGAAGCTCGGGCCCAATTCGAAACCGCCTGCATTACCCACAGAGCACTGCACTCCTCTTCGCCCTCCTATCTAAGTGAGAAACTGCAATCTCTGGAGCAAATAGGGGTTTCATTAATGCCCAATAACGGCTTCCGGAACACCCCACCTTCAGTCGAGAACGGTACATAAGCCAGTCATTTTCTGGTAGTGCCACAAGAATCTGGAACTCCTTACCTCTCTCCCTTTGCCTAACAACCTGCATAGCCACCTTCACAAAGGACCTCAAGTTCCTCCTATTTGACAGACACGTGTTAAGCACCCTCGACCATATCTAAGTACTTTATCCAGGAGACGAACTACCTTCATTGTGTCCCCCACCATCTTAATCAATGCTTCAAGCGTGTACATCTCTTGTCCAATGGCTGCATTTGTCCTGGTTGCAGCTACTGATGCAATATGTCTGAAAGTAATTATTTTAATTGTAACTTGCTGTACCCTTGTATCATGCTACTGCTGTAAAGCGCTCTGATGCCTTCGGGCCAAGTCAACGATATATAACATTTTAAAACAAAATAAATAAACTAATGACCCACTTTGTAATGCATGGGTCTACCCACAGCTCCAGGGAGGGGGGGCTCAAGAGGTGACAAGTAGCCACCATTTGCTCACAGTAGGCAGGGCTAGAAATCTGCATTCCTGAAAACAAACACTGCTTACAGCTTGTCACTCAATCTGAGAGGCGCCAACCTCTTGCATTTCAATCACCCTTCATAATTGGGCTAGCCAGCTGAATCTCACCCACATATCACTCTGACAAGGGAAATGATGGATGTTTCTTTGGCGCAATCTACAGTTCACCAGTAACAAATGGTGTACCCTTGCTGGATCCAGCTGGTAGCCTATAATAGTGACGCTATGTTGAATATTTCAGTTGTTTACAGTTTCACAAGAAGCTGGTTATTGACATTTAATGGTGAATATTGATGACATTTGTAACATGTGTAGCTTTCTTGTTTTTTTCTGTTGGACACGTGTGGTACAGTAAGTACCCAAACACCCACGCATCCTAACTGGAGCCAGTAAACCCCATTTGTAACCAGAGAACTGGAATTTCTCCCAGGGTACATAAGTTTACCTTTAACGAAATGTTCTTTTCAATGGCAAAAGCTTTTACCCACATTCATTTGCATGAGACATCTTATATCCAATTATATCCCAGTTATGTATTATGTATTTATTACCTATTGGAGTTTTGTATAATGGGCGGGGCCATTACCACATAGCAGTAAACAGAGTATGACGTTCACCAAGTTGTCTTTTTGGCCAACCACGCTAGGCATTCTGGGATTTGTATTCCCATATTGATAATGTGAATTTGGAAACCCAGATGATCCTGGGCATAGTAGAAACAAGGGTTTGCACGGAATTCTGTAATGGTGTTGCGATGGGGGAGAGAAGGGATGGAGGGATGTGCAGAGGATAGGCAGGTCACGCCGATGGGTGGGCAGCTGACACACTCTTGAAAATTCATGACTTATGCTGCACCTGCCTGCCAGCCAGCAATGCTAGTTTAATGAGGAAAAAAAAAGCTTGTCCCTGAGATGTGAAATCCTTGAAGTGGCAACGAGTTTGACTTGGAGAATAGCACAGACATGGGGTGAATGATAAGCAGTCATTGAGCCTGAGTCATACATGGAAATGTAAGCAAATGCGTTTTATTAGGCAGTTTTCTAAGCACTTCCCATATATGCAGTCATTATTTAGAGCACAGAGCTGTGTTAAAGCTCCTGATCCTAGCTCTTCCCAATTGGCACTTGGACGGTCCCCGCAAGTTAGAACGGGGCTGCCATTTTGGTTAGCGTGCTAGTTGTTTTTTGCCAAGTTAGTACAGATGAGCACGCTGACGCGACCGCGCAGCGCTGTCATTATTTAGAGCACAGAGGTGTGTTAAGGCTCTTTGGGGAAAAGCTCATTTTAAAACTGTTTAACTTTGTGTTAGAACGGGGAGGGTTCAAATCCCCTCCCGTTGCTACCCAAGGTTAGAATTGGGGGTCCCCAGTTGGCTGAGGTAGGTACCTTAGTCCAAATAGGGACCCTTGCTTCTAAGTCAGGGAAAGGAAGGACACCTTCTCAGATAGCCCCTGCTCACCCCCTTGGTAGCTTGGCACGAGCAGCCAGGCTTATCTCCAAGGCAATGTGTAAAGTATTTGCAATGCCGCTCTCAGTAACCCAATGATGACACCACAAATGGACTCCATACGAGTTTCATAAAAAAACAAGCCTATGGGAAGATAGGGTGGAAACATATTACACAGCCTCCCCATTCTGTCCTATGGGCAAGATGGCCTTTCAACAGTGAAAAACGAAATGGAGAGTATTTCACTGTCAGGACATGGTACACACCTCAGTACATGTCCTGCCTTTCACATACACTGCACCCTGCCCAGGGGTGTACCTTGGGCCTACAATAGGGGTGTCTGATGTGCATAAAAAGGGAAGGGTAAGGCCTGGCAAGTGGGTGCACTTGTCAGGACAACATGGCAGTTTTAGCAAACTGCTTGCAGGCACTGCAGTAGCAGGCCTGAGTTCTCTCTTTAGGGCTACTTGTGTGGGTGGCACAATTAGTGCTGCAGGCCCACTAGTAGCATTTGCATTACCAGCCCTGGCACACATAGTGCACTTTACTAGGGACTTTATTAGTAAGACAAATATACCAATTATGGCAACC
>CAWUFW010033376.1:0-12430 GCA_963921515.1 Calotriton arnoldi | reverse complement strand
GGGCACATTACGATACCCGGCGTAAATAAATCCGCCAGGCATGGAAGCGGCAAAAATCCGCCCGCACACACCGCCTGAACACCGACCACGCCATTATGATTACACAAACCGAAAACCGCCATCGGCGAAAAATCACACAAAATACCGCCCGCCATCGTCCGAGTCGGAGTCAAACCGCCCGCCACGGACGGAAACACGCACGACAACACAAAACCGCCCGCCCACACGGCCGACACACCGCACGTGAAATTACGATCGCACCGCCATGAGCGCGGAAAAACCACAAATATACCGCCCGCCAGCGCAAACAACGCCGATGAGAATCGACACGGCAGAAGCCATGGCGCCAACGTACCTGCACAGAAACCATCCGCACACAAAACCAATAGCACACAACATGGCCAACAAGTCCACACAGCAAGGCACGCACAAATACACAAGCACAGTACACATCCCGAAAACACCCCCGGACAAACAAAAAATACAAAGGCCAGAACCCCAGACACAACACACCTGAAAACAACAGACCATGAGGACACACCCACATAGGTGAGTACAAAAGCAGCACTCCCACAGACTACAACCCCTTGCTACATTGCAAACCAGAGAGGAGAGGAGAGGACACAGTGACACAGCAAGGACAGCAGCACACCACAGAAACGCACACATCACTACCACCACCACCACCACCACCACCAAACACCACCACCACCACCACCACCACCACCACCACCACACCCCGGCACCACAAACCCCTGCACATTACACAACACACACCGCACCAGCACCACAAACACCATGGCACCACAAAGGATGCCCAAGTTCACGCCCATGGAGCTGACGGTCATGGTCGACGAGATCATCAAGGTGTACCCACAAATCTATGGGAACATGGTCCAGCACACACCACTAGCCACCAGAAACAGAATGTGGAACCGGATCGTAGACCAGGTCAATGCAGTCGGGACCCTGCCCAGAAACAGAGTCGAGATTAACAAACGTTGGAATGACGTAAAGAGCCTGGTCAAGAAGAAGGAGGGCAAAAACAGAGAGCTGGCTGCCGTCACTGGCGGAGGGAATCCCGCGCTCTTTAAGACCTTCAAAGCGTGGGAGGAGAAGGTGCGAGTCGTAATCCATCCGGAGATCCTCGCCGGAATAGCAGGGGAGTGGAGGCTGGTAAGTACAAACTAATGTATACCAGCACACCGCTATGTACTCACATGCGCAACTACCATGCCACAGCTCCCAGGGACAAACACCCCCATGTCCAGCACACAATACACAACACATCACACACACATGCAACAGACACTACCACACACAGCCCAAACCGAACAACTGTAAGATGCGTGGGGACATGTGTACACTAAGCCAGCCACGTAACCACCAACAGGTCCCCAAATATGCCAGAAGCGCCACAACGAGCACCCACCACACCCATGTGTCCGCCACAGCTGCACTAACCGACAAGTAACAGGTAAGTGGCAGGAACACAAAGTGCAGTGGGTGGGACGGTGGACAGCCCAAGTACAACACACACCAGGCCCCAGTCCCACAGCACAGCAAGGAGGAGCATCCCCCACACCCCACAGCCACGTGTCAGCCACCGCAGTGCACAACGACAGCCGAAAGGCAGACATCACGGTCCACAGCAATCGGTGTCAGTGGGTGTACAGCCACCCCACGACCCACAACACCCCCCACCCCCACAGACCTGCAACATGGAGCACCCCCCGCTTAGAGCCATGTGGCATCCAGTACAGTGCACGCACGAACAACTTGCAGGTGGGAAACTGGACAGGGCTGGATTACTGGAGGCATGAGGACCATAACACCACCAACACATGGGACATGTCACGTAGCAGACGAACACGCAGCACCGCCCACCGTCACGAACAAGTGAACAATGTGCACACGGACATGAACAACAGACTCACACCCCACATGACCCATCACAGACATAGCAACACCCAAGGAGCCACGTCTGCATGCACAAGCCACACTGAATATAGTCCCACACGGCAGCCACTGTGCAACTCATCACACACAACCGAAACACCATTGAAGTCCTGGCCATGTAGCCCCCACTGCCTGTCAACCCCACACCCCACAACTACGCCTATGTAAGACAAACAACACTAGACGCAACAGAGCGGAACAACATAAATGCACACGAACACCACTGAACCCATCAAACTCACAGACACACCATGCACATACAACATACCATCCATCCCATCCGTCAGCCCCAGTCTCATGAAAGGCATGTCATCCGCACAGCTGCCACACATACAGCAGTCACGCTAAGACACATGCCCATGACCAACCATGTGCCAGAAGTCAATTAAGCGCACGACACACTGTGAGCAACAACACACAACATGGGCCACACCCCCGAGCACTGCAGTGATGCACATGGCACAGGGCAGCACGCACACCAAGGAGATGGGACAACTGCAATACGTTGGCTGGCACACAACTATCACTCACTCATAACGATGCGTCCAATGCCATGTCCAGTAATCACAACAGACAGCAAATATGCAGGGCATGTCAGGCATGCACACACCTCAGACCATGCACTGTCATGCTGCCACAACACATGTCACGTTCGGCACCCATGGCTCACAGCATGTACCCCAAAAGCATATCCCCTCCCAAATGCGAATCTGGGGCATGGCCCCCATGTAGCCATATGCGTTCCTAAGCGTTCCATTTGAACCCCAAAAGCATATCCCCTCCCAAATGCGAATCTGGGGCATGGCCCCCATGTTGCCATATGCGTTCCTAAGCGTTCCATTTGAACCCCAAAAGCATATCCCCTCCCAAATGCGAATCTGGGGCATGGCCCCCATGTTGCCATATGCGTTCCTAAGCGTTCCATTTGAACCCCAAAAGCATATCCCCTCCCAAATGCGAATCTGGGGCATGGCCCCCATGTTGCCATATGCGTTCCTAAGCGTTCCATATGAACTCCAAAAGCAAAGTACAAACCAGACCCAGGATGGGCCAGGAGCCCGCATACACCAGAGTCACAATGAGTAGGGGCACAGCAACACACCCATCGGCATGGCCAATCCGTCCCATGCCACATGTGCACAGCACACAGTCCCATTGCCTAGCACACACAACTACAGATGCCACAGCCACACACTCGCCTCCGGGAAACCCATGTACGAGATTGCACGAACTGCCAATGTCAGACGACTAATACATACTTCGCCAGGTGCAACACAATAACAAATCTCATTCTCTCCACAGGTGACGAACTGCCGGATGCTGGGGATGGAGACAGCAGCCAGCACAGCCAGCCCACAAGCCCCCAACGAGGACACACGGATCTGGAGGATCTGTCCTCCTCTTCGGACACGGACCACCAAGCTGGCCCATCTGGCGTGGCAGGGCCCAGCCGCTCCCAGGACCCCTCCTACCCACCAACCCATCATCCAGGGATGCTGAACAGTCCCAGTCCCCTGCTGCCACTGTCGTTGCGGCCACACCCACGGTCATTGCGGCCACTACCACTGCCGCAACCGCCACCATCGCCGCACCGACCACCACCGCCTCCACCACCACCACGTCTTCGCTGGCACCAGCCCCAGCGCAGGTGGTGGCCCGGCCGACTGGATCCACCCTGGGAGCCACAGCGAGGACCGTGGTGTGCAATGTGGCTAGTGGGCAGGCCGGTGGCAGCAGGACTGGTAGGAGGAGCAGGGTCAGGGAAACGCCAGCCTCCCCTGGGAGCCATGCCCTGCCTCAAATGGCCAGAGTCCTTGGGGCCTATGAAGAGGCCCAAGGACAATGGGCCAGGTCTGCTACTGACACGCGGGAGGTGCTGGGGGTGCTGAGGTCCATGGACGCCCATATGGGCCAATTCGTGTCCCGTATGGACCAACTCGTGGACCTCATGGGCCAGCTGGTGGTGGCGGTGGGGTCACAGGCAAGGCCAGCAACACCACCTCCGCCACCACCTGCTAGGGCGCAGGGTCGGGCAGCAGTGTCCACTTCCCCTGCGTCCACAGCCAGTGAGCACACCTCACCCACCACCAGCAGGTCGCCACCACACACCCCCTCCCAAACGTGGAAGGGGCCGTCCGAAGAGGAAACAGATCTCCCGGGAGGACTTCGCACGCTCCAGTCGCAAGTGAGGCAGCCAGCCAGCCTTCCGCCAGCCTTCCTTGACCAGCCACTGCATTGACTTGCTCTACGATCCCACTCCACACAGCCAGCTGGATGGCATGTGTGTGTTGGACTATGGACATAGAACCAGTGGGTACACCCTGATCATCACGCAGCCATGACCGACAGCTCATTGTCACTGCACGCACCACTTTTGTCATCACCTTACACACAATCACATGTCACAGTTTGTAATAAATGCACCTTTTTCACTAACTGCTGTTTGTGCCCTGTGTTTTATTTGTACGGAATACAACGGCCACCTTGGGCGGAAAGGCACCTGATGCGTGGCATGGCAATGGAATCCGGAGGGCCTGTAGGGACCTAGGGGTGGGAGACAGAACAGGAGCACATTCAATGAGTGTGTCACACACCCATCACACAGTACATGTCAACAACTACAAGCAATGTACACACATCGCACAGAGCAATAGGGCACAATGCCACAGTCACCAACAGTGGCATACTACCCTGGCCATGGAGCGTTGACACACTGCACGCAGTGAACATACGGCCACCCTGACACAGCACACACACACCTGCACAGATACAGACACATCATCCGTCGTACATGGACACTCACCGTCAAGTGAAGTAGCGGGCGATGAGCTGCTGGCGCACATTCCCAGCTTCCTCCTCTCCGCTGTCCACCTCACTCGAGCTGTCCTGGTCTGCGGGCTGGGGCCCTGGTTGATCTCCGTCATCCACAATGAGGGGATCTGCTTCCGAATGGCCAGATTGTGCAGCATGCAGCACGCCACCACTATCTGGCACACCTTCTGTGGGGAGTACGCCAGTGCACCCCCGGTGCGGTCCAGGCACCTGAACCTGGACTTGAGGAGGCCAAAGGTACGCTCGACCACACGTCTGGTCCTCCCATGTGCCTCATTGTATCGATCGTCTGCTGGGGTGCGAGGATTCCTCAATGGACTGAGCAGCCATGCCCCATTCGGATACGCAGAGTCACCTGGGTGTGAGGGACACAGAGAACCGTTGCTATTCCAACTGGACAGGGGACAGCATCGCACAACCAGCACGCTACACCACTCCACATACTCACCGACAATACAGCCACGATCCTGTTGCAGATTGGCCATCAGTCGTGGCAAGATGCTGTTGCGCATTATGTGTGCGTCATGTGCCGAGCCTGGAAACTTGGCACACACGTGGGTGATCACCATGTCCGCAAGGCACACCACTTGCACATTCAGGGAGTGCGTGTGCTTCCTGTTGCGGTACAGGTGCTCAGTGGCCTGTGGTGGAACAAGGCCAACATGTGTGCAGTCAATGGCTCCCACGACGTGTGGGATTCTGCCAAGGGCATAGAATGCACCCTTCACTGCCGCCAATTCACGAGCCCTGGGGAATCTGATGTACCTGTTTCGGTACAGCATCATGGCTGCCATTACATCCCTCAGCACCTTGCTGAACATGGGCTGGGACATCCCTCCTCCACTGCCCACTGTGTGCTGGAATGACCCAGTGGCGAAGAAATGCATGGCGGCCATCACCTTAGCCGTGGGGGTGACAGCAGTCGGATACACCCTGCGGGGACGGAGATGGGGCTCTAACATGGCACACAGTCGATGCAGAGTTGGCCTGTCCAGCCGAAACTTCCTGATTACCTCTGTATCGTCCATGTCCGCCAGCAATTGGTATGGGCGGTCAATGTTCGGTCTCCGCCTGGGTTAAATGGCAGAGGACACATGTCAAAGCAACACGGCACATAGCAATTTCGCATACACATCACACATCACTGACATGACTGAGCAAGCACATGAGCCACAGCCCAGCTGTCAAGCTGGGACGGCACGGCCACAATACACTTACACAGGTCTCCCAACAATGGCAATGGCAAGTGAGACATACCACTGCCATGTGCATGCACATGGGGATCTAGGCCCCAATGACTTGCGGGGCGTGCTGATGGGGACTGACTGCATATTCGTCAAGCGGCAACGCCACGGCAACATGAATGTCTGCTGAGCATGGAACTGCTTCCGAGGCTGGATGAGTATGGCACACGACGACGACGATGTGGGCACGGGCTGAGCGGCCAATACAAGTGGGACCTGTGGCACGAGGGGATATGAGACAGTAGTAGGTGTCAGCACTGCACCCTATGTACAGCACTGTACGGATCACAGCTCCCGAAACATTGACTGGTGTCCACATTGACAGCCCCATGCCAAGACGGCTGTGTGCTTGCAGTCACACGTCACAGGTGAGAGGTTACATTGCACGTGCCAGGTGGCAGACGTACATAGTGGGAGCTGGCATGTGTGTGCATGTGTCTCCTGTTCAGGATCCACCAGATGGGCGCTGACTCTGTACTGACCATTGGACACAGCATGTTCCGTGGAAGGCTTGTGTGTGTGGGATGGTGGCACTGGATGTGCCTCCGTTGGGTGGGGGGCCATGCACAGGGCGGGTACGTCGATGATTGCGCATTGTTGGTCACGGTGGGTGCACCAACTAAGATGTGTTGCCCTGTGTTCAATTCCTATGTCCGCATGATGATGGACTGTGGATGTGAGCAGACTACACATTGGTCGATGTGCTGTCTATATGCATGTGCCTTCACACCAGGCACAGCTGCCCCTGCACATGTGACCCCTGCTGGACTCGCTGCTGGGTCTGTGGAGCTGATGCACCTTCTGCGCGTGGGGCGGACAGCTCTCCTCACTTCCCTCATTGCGCATGTCATGTCTTTGCCGCAGGTGACATGGATCATGGAGGGCCCACATGTACGCGTGGGTAGGCTACACATGATTGTTCACTGGTCGCCACCCCCAGTCAGTGTTTCGAATGGGAAGGTTGTCGTGCTGGTGGTATGTTCGATGTGGCGGATGGGCGGGCCTAGGTGCGGGCTTACATTCCGGACATGGGGGGTAGTTGGATTGGCGACTAGTTGCAGTACACACGGGACACGTCTCTTCCTTTCCACATCTGGGTCATCCCTTGTACTAACTGACAGTGATACAGTCATCTTCGCCCCAGCCCTCATGTCCTCCCTCGCCCCCCAATATGCATGCTCACCTGCGAGGCTAGCGCTTGCACAGGCAGCCCCAAGCTCGCACCAGAGAGGGCAAGGAGTGTATGTGTGGGTCCAGTTGCACGAGTGGGCTGTCTCAGGGTATGATGTGTGGCGGGACGCCGTCCACCTGCGTGGTGCCCCAAATGGAGACCCGGCCTGCATGGACTATGCATCACAGTCTTCGCCTTCCGGATCCGCCACCTGCGACACCCAGTGGCTGTGGCTGCCCTTGCGGCCAGGCCGCGTCCGTCTGTGACTGATGGCCCACACATTCACTCTTTGGCCTCTCTGGGGAGGGCTCGGGGGTGGTGGCGCACGCGCTTGCACTTAGTCGCAATGGCATGTGTCGTGGTTGGTATGATGGGCAATGGATGGGATGGTGCGAGCCACCTCCCGTGACGTCAGTGCTGCTCGTGATGTGTTGCGTCCCCCCTACACTTCCATCTGACTTGTGCCATGCTAGACGTTGAGGTTCTATTGCCTGCGTGATATGACCAGGAGGTGCGCGAGGAGACCTCACACACACCATGCTCCACTGCCATCCCGTGCCCTGTATCGCCTGTGCGGATTGACTATGTTGGGGTTACACCTGGTCGACTGGGGCTGTGTGTGCCTTGTCAAGGGGCATGGCGGGCGCACAACAATATCCAGCTTGTCCACAGAGGGTGGGCTGAGGTGCGCCTGGTACCGCTTTGTACGTGTGCCCGGCTGCTGTGCACACACGTGTTCACTCCCCCCCCGACAGGTGTCCTCTCACAATGCCCAGGGAAGCGGTGGTGTACTGTTCATGACCCCTCCCAACACGGCGTGCTCCAACTTGGCATGTGCGCATCTACCCGTCGCACCCACCCACCTGAGCACTGCGTCCATACGACTTCACACGACACATGTGTGTCTTCCACAGTAGTGCTACTCATTTGCGTTGACATCCAATACCAGTGGACTACATGGTCATGTCACGACTGCCGTGTACTTCACATACTCTCATCCTCTCTCATTCGTACTTGTGAAATGAGTCAGCGGAGACAGTTTTGGTTTCAAACATTATATTGAGTCTTCTGTCCTCTGTGATGCAGTATAGTGGACACTACTGGCAGCGGGATACATGTTGAGGATATACTGAGCATGATTACAAATGGGATAGGGTGTAGGGTTACATGTGATTAGCTGTTGCATGTGGGATGTGGGCTTCCGAGTTACATCTGCTTGGCCAAGGCTGTGCTAATGTACATTTACGTATAGCTGCGGAGCTGCGGACTTTGACACAGACGGTATACATGTAGCCTACCAGACCGCTCGGCATCATGGGCACAGTCCATCTCAGTTCCATGTGACAGGTTTGCTGCGGTTGTTCCTCATGCACGCGTGCATGTGAGATGACATCAGGGCATGTGCTTGCGTGCATGCAGCGGCGTGCCACTTGTTGTTGCACTGTGGTGGTTACTGGACATGTCACAGTCACTGGGGTCGTGTTGTTGTTGTATGCACTTGTCGTCCATGCAAAGGTCCTGGTATGGGATTCCCGGGCGGGGGTGGGAGGGGTGCAGCACCCACAGACTCCAGGCGACCTATTCATGTCCACTGAGCGGTGTGTGTGTCCATGTGCGCTGGATCCATGTCGTGTCCTGGTTGTTCGTGCAGTTCCGTCCATGTGGGTGCGATACACAGAGCCCATGCCACTGCCTCCCACGATGCATGCGGTGTTCCTGGATGTGATGGGGAACAGTGTGCATGTCCCGGTCATATCCGATGTCATGGCGATGTCGTTGATGGTGTGGTTACAGTTGCCGGTCGTTTGGTATGGCTGTTGTGGTGGTGACTGGCCAGTCCGTGCGGAAGCTGAGCATGGGTGCGGGGTTGGACTTCATGGGTCACTCGGGGAACCTGCGTTGTGGTCCGACGTATTTACAGGTTGTCAGGTATGCGATGCCGTCCAGCAGGGCTTCCATGTCATTGGTGGTGTACATGTTTGCCAGCCAATGAAGCGGATGGTGGCTGTCAAGGTGTTGTTCGTAGGTTGTCCCTTGGAGGACCATGATGGGGCATGCTGGGTGACATTCGATGTAGCTGTTCTCGATGATCCGTCGTGTGGAGGCACAGTGGTTCCATTTCAGTGCGGGTGCGATGTTGGCCACATACGCCATGCCCCCATAGGCAGAGCAGGCCCTGTCGTGTGCGTCCAGAGGGAGGAGTAGTGGTAGCAGGTCCGCCTTCAGACATGCCGGGTTGGAGAGGCATATCTCGACGGGATGCTGGTAGGGACACCTCCGACAGTAGAAGACGGGCATGACGCAGCTGAACAATGTGATGCGGTAAGTCAGTCGGTAACTTACGTTCAGCAGGGACAGGAGATCGCATCCCAATGTATGTATCGTGTTGGTTTTGTACAGCTTGAGCTGTTCGGCGTAGTTGGGTAGGTGTGTTGCGGTTGCCATTTCGCAGCGGTTCGTTGAGATGGCGTGCTCCGGCTGTGTGTGCAGTCTGCAATGTGCACGCTCCGGGGTTGCTGTGAGCTCTGTGTAGTCGTAGGGAGACAGGACTTGTGTTCTGTTGGCTTGTTTGGAGGACACGGGCCCTCTTCCCACATGCTTCTCAGACAGTTCAAGGTCAGTGCTGTGTGACTCCTTCCAATTAACTTGCATGTGGCCGACATGGGGGAGTGTTTTCTTCTTTCTTCCCCGTCCGTTGTGTGCTTCTGTGATATGCGCTATCTGCCCTGTGGTCGGTCTCCTCGGCATGCCTGTGTTGGTCTATTCTTGGACAATGGCTGTATTCACCGGCTTCTGTCGTAGGGCTGTGGTTTCGGAGTTGGAATGGAAGGTCATTCAGTGCTGTCTGCTCTCCCTTGTGTGGGCGGCAGGCTGCCTTTCCGCTCTGCGTTGGGCCTTGTGTGTGGATGTTATTCTTGGGCCACCTGTTGTCGGTCCCCGGGCTCTTTGGTGTTCCGTTTCATATGTCTTGTTCATATGTGCAGGGTGGTATGGGTTTTTCAGTGTGGTACTGGCGTTCCTCTTCCCGAAGGAGCCCTGCTTCTCCTAGTTGGTGTTGCCGCCGCTGTGTGCTACGCCATGTTTGTTACACTGGGGTGTGTCCTGCAGTTGCGTGTCTTCACTGACATGTGTGCGTCGGTTGTGTGGCGTTGGGTGTTGTCCGTGAATTGGGCGTTGGGGACATGTCTGTGGCCGGCCTGTCACGTGTCATGTGCGTTCGGGGTGGGGCTGATGTGTGTGCTGCTTGGTTGTGTCCCTGTGTCTGTGTGCGACGCATGCATGGCGCTGCGGTTGGCCTCTGCGTTGTGCGCATGTGTGGCGGCGTCATCGGCGCTTTGGGGCCGTGACGGGGTGGTTGGTTCCTAGTCCCAGGTGGTGTGTACACATGTGTTCCGCGATGTTAGGATTTGGCCTGTGTGTCATATGTGGATGCAATGGTGGATGTGTAGTGTGCACGCGCTGGTGGGGGTTGTCCGCTTTTTCCGCCCTTGCACTGTGTGCGCTGTTTGCGTGCACTTGTTGTGTGTGTGCCTACCTGCGTCTCCGCGGTACGTTGCGTCCTTGGTGGTGCATCAGCAGAAGCATGGGAAGGGCCTGCAGTGCTGGATTCATGCCCGGGGTGCCGCTTCTTCGTTGTCCGTGCTCTGCGTCCGTGTTTCCGCCTCTCTTTCACGTGCGGTGTCTCTTTGCCGTGGGAGCCGTTTGTTTGCGGCATCGTAATTTATGCGCCGGGCGGGACGTGTTTCGTCGGACGGTGTGTGTCAGTTGTGCTGCGCCGCTACGTGTGCGGGCGCACTTTGATGGCGGACGGTGTTGCTGGCTTGCCGGCGGTGTTTGGCCTGCTTTTCGCATAGTAATTGGGCGGGCGTGTGGACTGCTGCGTGCCGGCGGTAACTGGTGGTTTTTGCATCCGCCAGCACGGCGGTTGTGCTTCCGCCCGCCATCGTAATGGGCCCCTTTGTTTTTTATTTATAATAGGCTTCTGATCACTCCAGCTAAACTACACAGTATTGATCCTGCCATCCCCTCTACTTGTTGGTCTTGCCCTGCCCCAACAGCAGATCTCAAGCATATGCTATTTGATTGCCCAGCCATTTACACTTTTTGGACCCGAGTATGGCAACAAATCAATACTATTTGCCACACTCATATTCCTTTCTCTCTTTCACATATTTTTCTCGGCAGCATCTCTGAAGTTTGGTCCTCTCATGATGCTAATGTCTGCATTATTGATTTACTTATAGCTGTTGCATTTCAACAAATTACCAAGTCATGGAAAAATACCTCTACTGTCTCTTTTCAAGCATGGTGGTATGGAGTTTGCTACAACCATAGATTGGATAGAGCTTATGTACACCCAATCACACTTGCTATCAAACGAGACATACTTTGGTTGCCTGTCACTGACTTCTTAAATGTGTCAGCTAAAATGCTATCTTCACATAACCCTTGCACTGAGGAAGTATCCAAGCCTCCTTGATTTTACAGTTATTGTTGTTTTCAAGTACACCTTATCCTATGGTTAGAGACTAATTTATTACAGTAGGAATTTGTTAGATTTGGGGGTCTCTAATTGGCAGAGGTAGGTACCTTTGACCAAATAGGGACCCTTGCGTCTAGTCAGGGTAAGGGGGTACACTCCTAAAATAACCCCTGCTCACCCCCTTGGTAGCTTGGCACGAGCAGGCAGGCTTATCTCAGAGGCAGTGTGTAAAGCATTTGTGAACACATACAGTAATCAAGTGACAACACTACAGATGGACACCACACCAGTTGTATATTAAAAATAAGTATCTTTTATATAGATTTAACACCAGACCACAAACGACAAAAATCCACAATACTGTACTTCAAAAATGGTAGAATTAGCTCAGTTCTCTTAAGATGGTATATGTGACACTTTGAGTTCAATGTACCTTAGGATGCGTAACGCTATACAATGAAAGTGTTGCAGGGAAGGTGATGCGTCGGTTCCTTACACGCAAGAACGGTGATGCGTCGGGTCCCTACTGATGCGTAGGGGATGCGTCGGTTTCTTACTGCGTTTCCGTGGCGATGCGACCAGCAACACCGTGATGCGATGAAGATCCGGTGCAATGAAACAAAGATGGCGTCTTCTTCTTGATGCGACACGATGCGTGCACACCCGACGGCCGTGCGGCGACTCAACGATTCTTCTGAGCCGCGACAGGCTCTGCGACACGCTTCCCGGTGATGCGCGGCG
>CAWUFW010033375.1:0-12439 GCA_963921515.1 Calotriton arnoldi | reverse complement strand
GCACCGGAAAGCACCGGCACAAATTAAGCCCTGGTTATATGGTAGGGAACAGGACCTGAGGGGAACCATGGGAACTGGACAGATAAGCACTAGGCTTAGCTTTGTTAGTTAATGTTATGTTAGTTAATCTGTAAAGGTCGCGTACACCAAAGACTTACCTGGTGCTAGACTGATGGGTATCCACAGTGATTAAAGTAGTTAGCTATAAAAGTCTGGTGAGAAGAGTCAGGACTTAAGTGCACGTCTGAAGGTCAACAGATCTGGTTCAGCTTTAAGAGAAGCCGGTTGTTTTTCTTCATAGTTTTGGGACACAAACGGAAAAGCTACATCCTCAAAATCTGGTTGTACGATAAATGGGGACAACTAACAGGTTTTCTGAAAAGAATGGTAATGATCGGCTAGGGATGTATCCAGGACCGGCTGTAGGAAGGTGCGACTGGTGCGGCCGCACAGGGTGCTGTCCTGGAAGGGGTTGTGGGGGGGGCAATGGCCTGGGGGGTGGGGGGATTTAAAAGCACTTGCTGCAGAGTTCCTTGTACGTCCAGGTTTTAGGCAGCAATACAAATTTCATGATAACTCTTGTTAAAGTTCCTGCTAGAGAGATCGGAGTTTTGTCTAGTGGCAGTTTTGATTCACTATAAAGTAGCACAGAGGGTTAATATGCCTGCTGCAAAGAACAGCCCTGTATTTTAGGTTGATAGCTGAGTGGAATAGTAAAGCCAGCCACCAGCCTTTACCAGCGCTTTAAAACAAATCCAATGTGTTTGAGAGAGTGGCTATGGAGAGATGAGGGGCACTTTTTCCCGGGTGGTTGTGAGGGAATCCGAGGAGGAGGTCTTGGGGGGCAAAAAGGATTGTTGCACCGGGCGCCACCAGCGCTTAGGCCGGCCCTGGATGTATCTCTTCAAACAGCAAATAATAGGGGCTTACTATGCAGTGCTTTGTGAAGTGTATAGACTTGACCTGGATACTGTATTGCAATCTTTGCAATAACGGGCGAGCAGAATTCCATCGAGGAGCTTTTAAAATGAGACTAGCCACTACATTTTGAACTGTTTGCAGCCTGTTCAAAAGTGTGGAAGTTAAGTTAAGATATAATAAATCTGCATAGTCCAAAGTAGAGCCAACAGTCGATTAAACTACTGATTTTGTTCCTTCCTCAGAGCAAACAAGAGGAAGCAACATTGGAACCTGGTTAGGTAAAGATAATGAGTTATCTATTTTTACTCCAAAGTTATTGACTTCTGAGGATGGTAAAAGAGGAGTCTCTATGTTGTTGGACCACTAAGCATCAAGCTAGAGATTAGATTTTCAAATGATGGCAAAAACCTCATTTTCCTCGGCATTCACCTTTAAATGGTTACTTCCCATTCAAGTCACACGAAACACATCAGGCAGGCTTCATGAGAATCAACATTGCTATCTAGTCATAACAAAATGTGCATATAATCTGCATACATATAGCATGTAAAGCCCATGTTAACTAAAGCCTTCACCACTTGTGCTACTTAGATATTAAACAGATGCTGAGAAAAAGTGGAACCCTGGGGTACTCCACACAATATCCAGACCTTACTAGCAATAAAGTATGCCAGTTTTTCAGTTAGGTACCGCTTAGCAAAAAAGGGTGCATCCAGTTAACATACTGTCTCCCAGGTTTGCTACTGCTATAAAGTTTATTAAGATATTGTGGTCAAACTTATCAAAAGCAGTAGAAAGATCTGAGAAGAGAACTCGACTGAAGAGTCTCAATCAGGGTGAAACTGGTTTTGGGCTGCTTGTCTTCTAGTTCAGGGAGGGCCTGTCCTGGCTGTTTGGGCTGGACAGTTACTATTGGAGAAGGATTAAGGCTGATTTGTATATGGCAGGTCAAAACAGATGTGGCAGGATGCAGCACAGAATAATTACCAATGGCTGAGATAAATTCAAGCATTCCACCAATCACTTTCTTGTAAACTTTAGTACTCCTTTCAGTTGGTTATATGACAGAATATCATGTATACAAATATCGGGAGACTCAAATATTGTGCCGAACATTTTGTTGACTAGAATATTGAGTTCCTATACTTATCATCGGAACAACAAAAATGTTGTGTAAAAATATATCATAGAAGGAAATATCGCCAAAAACAAGGTAAGAATATCAACTATGAAGTAATATATTTACATAAGTAATAGAGGTAAATGTAATAAATAAATGTAATCAATTATTTCTCTCTCTTTATATATAAATATATATATGCATATATAAGTACTTTAAAAATATAACAACATTAAATAAACATATACATTTAATTTAAATATTAACAGTAAAGTAAACTTAAAATTAACAAAAATGTATACAACCCACAACAACCCTCATTGAAATATTAACATAACACATCACACTTTATATTAAATATACAAAATACCCATAAAAAGTATATATAAATATATAAATAGGCATCGGCAAGGCAATTTGGCTGAAATGAGTTGCTGAGCTGTGCTGACTTTCTGGTGATAAACACAGTGGATTTTCAGTCATGAGTGTGCGTTTGATACTGCTGATTCCTGGTGGTACCGTGGGAGTCGATTTTTCAGTTGGGTGCTGCGCCCGATACAACGCAACACCCCCATTAGGCAGAGTGGCTTAAGCGGAAAGGAGTTATTGTGTGTATATATATATATATATATATATGACTTACTGGCGGTCACTACTGGGTAGTTATAGTTAGGTCTGCTGTTCCATACGAAAGTGTTTTTTGTTTTGTTAATAACTCTAGCACCATTTGATGAATCGCCACAAAACTTTCCAAAAAGGTGCTACTTTTGACTAGTTTTTGCATAGAAGTGATCTGTCAAGCAGGAGCTGACAAAAAAGGGGGGTCCCAAAAAGCAAAATCCCAATGCATTTTCTATAAACTTCTTTAGACAGGGCTACAGCTGAACAGAATTACACCAAATTCGGCAGGAAGGTAGATCTAGGTCCGCAGATTTTACTATTTGGGATTCGGTGTGAATCCGTCCAGTAGTTTGTGAGAAATTAAGGTTAAAAAAAATATAGATATCTGGACGGTTGGGTCCACAAGAGTGTTGCAAGAGGGAAACAGCCTTTACAACGGAAGCGTTACAACGCATGCCATTACAACGCATGTCGTTACAACGCAAAAGGCTTGTTGTAGGGAGTAGAAGGTGTTGGAGTTAACTCCAACACCTTCCCTACTGTTGCACACACTGGAGTTGGAATAGTAAATTATACTATTCCAACTTCCAGCGCACCTCCGACAGCAAGTCGGGGTAAAGGTGTACGTTGTAATTGCATGCGTTGTAATGGCATGCATTGTAACGTAATACAACCGTTGCAAGAGGCTCGCAAGAGCGCTAATTCAAAAATGGAGCCCTGTGATTGGTCAAGAGGCCCATTTTTCCTGTGAGCCTTCTCTTTCCTGCAGGAGCAAGAGGCTCCTGTGAGTCCCACAGGAGCGAGTTCTCTGATTGGCTGTATGTTGGAGGTTTAGAAATGAAATGGCCACCATTAGTGTTTACTGTGAAAAATTGTTGGTGTTGTGAGAATGAAGCATAAAAGCTATATAAGGGGGCAGGACAAAGGTATCCTGTACCCCTAGTTATTGAGAGGAGGTCTGTAAGACTTAAATATTGTGATGAAAACAAATGTAAATTCTATTTAAAATAATTTTGCAATCTCTGAATACACTTAACTATGCACACCTGTCACTGTAGGAAGCAGTCTTCCTTATGATGGTATTTGTTTATCAGAGCCTACTATTCACGCCTATCGATTTGGGAAGAGATCTGAATGGAGAGTTCACTCTCTCCCCACTCCCTACAACGTATGCTATTCACCTTGGAAGAGGTGTCAATGGTGAGGCCAGTTCATTCTTGCATGATAATATGCATGTGAGAGAGAGGTCACAATGGAGAGGCCAGTTTTTACCTACAACCTACTATGGGCATCTGTCATGCAAGAGAGGGTTCTGAGGCTAGTCCCTCCACATACCCTACTATGCACATCTGTCATCTGAGAGAAAGGTTTCAGTGGAGAGGCCAGTCTCTCCCCACACCCTACTACGCAAACATATCGTCCAAGAGAGGGCTCTCAGTGGAGAGGCTAGTCCTTTTACACACCCTACTATGCATACCCATCATCAGAGACAGAGGTCTCAGCGGAGAAGACAGTCCCTCACCACACCCTAGTATGTACATCCATTATCAAAGAGAGAGAGGCCATTTCCTCCGCAAGACCCTACTACACACAGCCGTCATCCAAGAGAGACATCTCAGCAGCGAGGTCATTCCCTCCCCATACCCTATTATGCACACATGTCATTCAAGAGAGAGGGCTCAGTGGAGTGGCAAGTCCCTCTGCAATTCATACTAGACAATTATGTCACCCAAGAGAGAGGTCTCAGCATAGAAGTCAGTCCTTCACCAGACCCTGCTACGCACACCAATCATCTAAGAGAGGAGTTTTTGGAGAGGCTAGTCTTTTCCCACACTCTATTATGCATACCCATCATCTGAGAGAAAGGTCTCAGTGGAGAGGCCAGTCCCTCCCAACACCATACTAAGCATTCCTTTCTTCTGAGACAGAGGTCTCAGCAGAGAGGCCAGTCCCTGCAAACAATCTACTATGTACATTTATTATCTGTTACCCTTGGAAGAGCTGTAGCAGAGAGGTACCCCCCTTCCACACCATAATTTTTACACCCATCATCTAAGAGACATATCACTGTAGAGGGGCCAGTTTCTCCCCACATTGTACTACACACACACATCATTCAAGACAGTTGTGTCAACAGAAAGGCCACTTCCTACCCACAGCCTATTATGCATACCTGTCAACATGGGAAGAGGTATGAACAAAGAGATTAGTTTTCCCCATAGCCTACTTCAGACAACTGTGACCTTGGGGAGATGTGTTAGCGGACAGGCCACTCTCTTCCCACTAGTGCACATCTCAGTTGCTCTAAGGAGAGGTCTCAGCAGAGAAACCACTGCTTCTCCACACCCTACTACACATCCTTGTCATCCTGGTGATAGGTCTTAGCGGAGAGAACATTTTTTCCCTACACAACTGCGTATGTTGGTCCTCCTGGAAAGAGGTGTCAGTGGATAAGCAAATCCCTTCCCACACACTAATATACCTGGTTATTGCCCTGGGGAGAGGTCTCAGTGGAGAGGCCAGTACCTTCTCATACTTGTTATGCAATAGAGAGGTCTCAGCTGTGAGGTTAGTTTTCCTCATACCCTACTATGCATACTGCTCACCTTAGAGAAAGGTGTCAGTGGAAAGGCAGTCTCTCTTTACATCCTACTATGCACTTTAGTCACGTTCAGGTGAGGCCTTAGTTGAGAGGTCAGTCCCTCCCCAGAGCCTACAAAACACAGTTGTTTCCATTGAGAGATGTGTCAGTGAAGAACCCAGTCTCTCTTCACACACTACTATGCACACCTGTCATTCTGTGGAAAGGTCTCAGTGGAGAGGCCAGTTTGTCCCCGTACCCTACTAGTGTGAACTATAAGGAATACGTACTGTAATGAAGGAGAGTGTAAATTCTTTCTAAAAAATATTTTTACGACCCCCACGAGACTCTTGCAGGATCGTAAAAAAAGTAGGAAACGGTAGAGAAAATCTCTCTCAAGAGAGAGCACTCAGTTGAGAGGCCTGTGTCTTTGAATAGTCTACTATGCACAGCATACTATGCACGGCTGTCATGCTTGAGATATTGGATAAATGTTTGAGCTTTCAAGAGTCTTGTGAGAGTCAGACAAATATACGAGTGGAGGCAAGTGTTTGGGTGCTCACGCAAGACTCTCGCGGGTGTCAGTATCCCAACAAAAAGGGAGTTTTAACATGAAAGAATCCCATAATGTAGGAATAGGGTTGCTCTGACAAGAGCCTTTTTGTTCATAGTGTGTAGTGTTCAGTTACATATAGACCTGGATGCATTCCTTGATGTTATTAAGGATGATCCTGTTTCCTTCTGCAGTGAAATGCACTCCATCTCACCTATAGAAACCTAGCATATCAAAACGGATATTGTTCTGATAAATAGAGATCATGTCATGGTCACAAAGAAATTGTTTTCTTGACATGCTTCCAGGATGTCTCAATCTTACGACAATTCTCTTTTGACCATTGCTATTGTTGCCTTTGACATATATTTTAATACACAAAGGCTGTTTGAGGAATGAGAGACATCAATTGTGAAAAGGTCTCTTACATTTGGATTTCAAGAGCATCCCCTTTGATTGTGCCTAGGTAATTCCCCCACATTCCAATGTCATCAGGCCTGGGTGTTCACACTCTAAAATGCTGTCAACCTTTGAAAACAATTAATGCCACTTCATATCTCTATGGCCAATCCAAATAAATTCAAGTTTGGAAATCCAAGATTTTTTGTCAATATCACAAATAATGGCATATTCTCTAGCCTAGTAGATGAAGCTGTGTCCCAAAATCCATAGGCGGACCATGGTGTAGTATGAAGATGTCTGTCACATAAAATTAGTCCTCAGTAGAATGAGTAAGCTTCAGCTGTAATATAGAGTTACATGGGAGGAGAAAGAATGTGAGGGAGTCAAAAGTACACATGTAGTTGGTAGATTTTTCACAGTTAGAAAAGCAGGTTAGCTTGTAATCAACTGTTGCTTGTATGGAGCACAGTTACTGGTTAAACTGTGTGACCTTTTCTATTGGGTGATTTTGAAATTTGGTGCAATCCTGCAAGAGTCTTGCAAGAGTTGTTCACAAGCTTCTGCAGGTGAAGCTTTCTGTGGGGCCTAGTACGGTCTCACAAGACTCTTGCAAGAGTTGATGGAATTTACAGAGTGACCCTGTCATAAAAACACTTACCTCTAAATTAATAAATAATTTTTAAAACCTAATAATTAACATTATAAGTGAACCATCAAACATATACATACATATTTATCAATTAATCAATTAAATATGATAAACAAGTAATTAAAAACGTATAATAATGTCAATAACCACTCATCTTAGTTACCTACAAAACCAACAAGCCAGCAGTAAAATATGGATTACTAACAAAAATACAAAAAATCAAATATACATAAAAATTAAGAAATTAATGTACATACCAATATAACAATTACATAATTTTCATAGAAATAATGAATATTTAATTGACAATAAAAAAGTTAATTCACATTAAAATAAATGATTTATAATTTAATTAACTTACCACCCTATTCCCTTACGATACCCAACTTGCAGATTCACTCGTTCCAGTGGTATTTGTTTCTTTCTAAACATCGTTAATAGGTTTTGCTTTAACAATTTTCAAGATATGGTATTTGTGGCCATTTTCACAAGAGTATGAAATTGTTTCCTAATGTAGCTAATGTGTGTGTGTTTGTGTACTTGTCTCTCTGCAGCTGGGGCTCTGCGCATCTCCATGTGCCAAAGTTCTCCATCTCCTCCACTCTGGATCTGGAAGAAATTCTTGAAGGTCTAGGAATGACTGACATGTTCAGCGACCGCGCAGATCTTTCGGGAATAACCGGAGAACCGAATGTGAAAATATCACAAGTAAGATGTTTGAGTGCTCAGATTGAGTTGCATTCTATAAAACAGTGCATCCGGCATTCGTGTTGTAAGATATTTCATATTTTAGGAATGTTTTACTGCGCGTTGTTGTGATACAACGTTTTTTTATCATTTTTTTGCTCGCATGCCCAGTGAGCAATAGTGGAAACCATGGAGGTGACTGGAGGCTCACAGAAGACTAATAAGCAAGCGGAATAGCAATGCCATAAGTCCCATGGTAAATATTTGGAATGTCCCCTGCATGATAAATGGGTGTGTTCCCCTACCATGTGTCTCTGACTGTGTGTTTCAGGTATCTTTTTGTTTTTGGCTCATTCATCATGCTAGTGCATCAAGCGTACACTCATTTGGAGACAGAATAATAATTGGCTAAAGAAGTGGCTAACCAACAATAAAAGAAGTTGGCTGAGAATAGAGAGCTTCTTAAGGAGGGTGGGGCTACTGTACCTGTCGCTGGGTTAAGTACATAGAGCAGTGTTGATGGTATACCATGTTTTAAGGATTAGTAGTGTGACCAGACCATGAGTGGAGGCCTACTTTCGCACTTGAGTAAAGTCAAGGAGCGGCTCGGAGGCGGGTGGGGGAGGGGGTTGGGGAGGTGTGGGACAACGGAGGCAAATCCCCCAAAAATTCAAAAGAACTTACCTGCCGCCCTCCAGCATTGCCTCGCGCTCTTCTGCTCCTCTGCTCTCTGCTGCAGGCAGGCAGTGGATCCCAGCTTGCCCTGCGGTTGATCCTGAAGCTGCTCTCATGAATGAGAGCAGCTTCAGGGTTGGTCTGAGCGCCGATGATTTGAGCTCCAGGACGGACAGGGCGTCTGTGCCTGCTCTCTCCAACCCCAGCTGGGGTTCGAGAGAGCTTAACTGTGCATGTGGGTTTAGCCAGCCTCAAACGGCCAGCCAAAACAACATGCACAGTGAAGGCAGTGCCCACCACCCCTCCTCCAGCCTGTCACCACCCTGGCCCCGCCCCCAAGACTTGGCACAAGAAAAATAAAGCGATAATGAAACGGGTTTTAAATCCGTTTAATTATCTTTTTTTTCACATTTTTGAAACTGCTGGTAGGGGTGCGACGCTCGTCCGCCAAAGCTGTTGAGCAGCCGCTGATAAAGTCCTGCTTTTATGTGCTGTGACAGTCCTTTGTAATAATTTCCGGAGTGCATTTTAATGATGTTAATCTGTGTGGCCTGCATGGTGCATGCATGGTGCATGTGAGTGAGCAGGAGTAAAGGAGGCTAGTAGGATCCATTTTGAATGCCTCTGGCCTGGCCTTGAACAATATGGAGGGTGAGGATTATGCTCCCGGACAGTGGAAATGTATTACTCACATCCAGTAGCTGGAGAAAGGAGACCTAGACACTGAAGTGAGGGGGGAGAAGACAGGGCTCTTTTAGCAATTCTGTGAGCTCCTTTTGGTTCGGTACTCAGTGCTTCTCTTCCACATATAATAAATGGGCCAGACATTCACGTTCTGTTGGTTGATTGGTGGACATTGAGCTCAATCACTGCCACACTACCTCCCTGAGAAGCCTGTGACTGCTCACCTTTGCTACCCTGATGAAAGGACTGTACTTGGCCAGTTTTCAGAGCCATAGTAGGGCAGGCCCCAGATATCAGAGGCATGTTTGAGGCTCACTATTTTATGCCTGTCCCATGCCCCCAAATGGGGTATGACAACTACACTATCTGTTTTAAAAATTTCTCTATGTATCTTGCTGGAATCGTTTTTGCTAGCCAATGCCCTATATGGCTAGGACACTCATTAACACATATTCTTAATGAAGTGAATAAATAATAAAGTAAGTAATAGTGGCTGAAAGGAATCTGTAGAAGAACAAGCCTAAATATTTGATCAATGGTCCTCTGTACACCACCTTTTCAGCACATAATTTTAGTTAGAGGCATACGTTCAATTGTTTAAAAATAGACATCTTCAATGCTATTTAGAAAGTGATTTATAGAAGACTTACGGCCTTATTTAGACTCTGGATGATGGTTAAACTGTCTGCCAAATGTTTGTATTAATTAGGGGGATCTAGGTGCAGTAATGGTTTTCACTGCCACATCAAACCTCTTTACAGCATTAGAGGTTTGCCAAGCCAAATCCTTGCTTGGCATACTTTGTTGATGAGAGAAATCAAAGTTTGTTTTTGCTAAACAAAAGATAATTGACACAACATGCAGAGAATTGTTTCCCTCTGCATGGGACCAGTCTGCATTTTCCAATCCCAGTTCCTCTAAGCTTTGCATGGAAAAACAAGGTCAGGGAGAAGGAGTGACAGTTGTCCCGTCCTCAATAGGGTGGAATGACTGTCAATATGACCCAGTGATTCGGTGGTGGGCAGACTGCTGAGTCAAGGGTTGATATCGGTTGAGCCAAGTGATGCTCGTCAACATTAACTAAATTCCCTAACTCTAATTAAAGAGAGTGACAGATTACGATAGGCTTCGGATTCCGCCAGGACCTAAATGAGGCACTTCGGGGTAATTTTGAGTGTGGTGGGTGTAAGATTAGAAACTGGCAGGTGTCTGGATCTGTTACATTGACACTTCCTACGCTTCATTCACAGTGGGAGAACTCCTTGGTTTCCAATAGCAGAGCCTCAGCTGGCTCCAATGTCAGACTCTTTTGCTTCAGGGTCTATCCACTGCATGGCCGCCACACAGTCATCGACTTCACTATGCACCTAGATGCATACAAGAAAAATTCAGAAATGTTGGCCATGGTCTTCAATAACTAGATAAATTTTCTTCATGGAAATAAACCCCTGGATTAGTCTAAAACCCCAGCATTTTTTGTAAAAATATGATTTCTGTAGAATATGCCCCAGCCTTTTCATTTTGTGAGCTTGAGAATGCAAGAATAGAAAGGCACTGGAAAATGCCAAGCACAGCATGAAATGACTGAGCTATTTCTTGCATTGGTAGCTAACCATTGTGGCGATATCTTATCCTCTAGTATCAACAAACTAGACAACCTGCTCTTGAAAGCTAGAGTTGCACCACATTTTCTAAAATGTTCTCTCCTGATGCCCTGTAATTCTGATTTGACTGCAAGCACTTACTGTCGGCCAGGGTGATTTTTTCATGTAGGTGAAATCTCACGAAATTGGCATAATGTGAATTGCTTAAAAATTCAAAAGCATGAACTTTCGTGTGACTTTCATGCCTGCGAGAGAGTGGTCCATGCAGGAAATGTCTTACAGAAACAGTTAAAATCAGAGGCAAGAAATATTTTAGCCTGCGAATATTAAATGATAACATTACATAACCACGGTGTGTGTGTGAAGACCATGTCACCTTATTTTGTAACAATACACCATGGAAAAGGGGACCCTTTCAGAGAAGGCACTGAAGAGAGCTGATGTGGCTGGGCCTTTAGAGGCGGCCTTCATCAGCCATAGTCATCAGCTCTTACTGGACATATTGGTCATGCTTCATTGGCAGTGCGCAGACCCTTGATATACCTAGGGCCTCATTTACGAGCACTTTTACACCGCCTGAATGTCACTTTTTTGACATTCTGGTGGCGCAGTGTGCCCAGGCATATTTACAAGGCCTCATAAAGCCACTTTATGTGACTTTTCATGGCCTTCTAAATATGTGCCCCTTTCACGCAGAACACTGGGTGAAAGGGGCGTTCCATGGGTGTTGCTGAGGGTGTTCCCACGCAAAACCCATGGAATCTGAAGCATTCACAGATTTATGAGAAATTGTAAACGTGGCAATACTTCAGAATCTAACGCCACCTCGGGGTGGCGTTAGGGAGGCGCATTTCTCCTAGCTTTTTCCTTTTTCCATGTGTGCTGCATTCTGCAGCACACATAGAAAGAGGATATCGCCTGAATTGATTGGTTTTGTGCAGGAAGGCGTCCCTTCCTCCACAAAATCAATCAGCCCTGCAATGCAGGCACCCTTGCACTATGGTGCAAGGATGCCTGTGTTGGCGCATTGCAGCGCTTCGAGCGCCAGCACAGAGAAAAAGGACAGGAATGCACTGCTCTTTTGTTTTTTTTTAACAACATATTTTATTGATTTTACATGGTAGATGCCGGGTTGCATCCTAGAGGATACATATTGATGGATACATGTAGTATTACAGATCACTGATCATAGTTTCTGAAAAAGAATTGTAAATAACAAAAACAACATTGCGCAGATCCACCCAAATCCCCTCAAATTATAAACATAGAATTGGATATGTAGTCCGAGGGGTTCATGTAGCCCTCCCACCTGAATAAAGTCCAGTCTCAATACGGGGTCACAACTTATCAGGGGTCTAAGGTGATGATGGGGGGTAATTCTATGCCACGGTAATCCACCCACCGTAGCCATATTTTCTTGTGCTTCTGGGGGCATCCCGAGCTTGAAACACAGCTATCTCTGCATTCATACATTCATCTATGGCCTTTTTCCATCGGCCGATCTTCGGAGGAGCCTCACTTTTCCATTGTTGAGCAATATCCCGTTTAGCAATGGTAACGGCTAAGAACAATAAGTGCTGTTTGTATCGGTTCCCCCCAATACTATCCGTGCTATGCAATAACAGTAGCTTCGGCTCAAGTGGCAGGTCCCACGACAGTACCTCACTCATACAAGCCACCACACTCCGCCAAAATGGTTGCAATGCGGTACATCCCCAGACTGTATGTATGAAGGTCCCTTCTGCCGCCCCAAATTGCAAGCACACAGGGGACTGGATGACACCCATCTTCCATAGTCAGAATGGGGTATAGTATACGCAGTGTATATATTTAAACTGTATGAGGCGGTATTGTGTGGAAACCGCCGCACCTCTGGGACTGGCCAAGGCTTCTGCCCAATCATCATCTGTCATGTCAGGTATGTCCTCTTCCCAGGCCTTTT